>JAVQJF010121601.1:0-22291 GCA_036023855.1 Gadopsis marmoratus
AAGATGTTTGTGTGAGGAGCGAACTAAACCCCAGAAGATGTTTGTGTGAGGACCGAACTAACCCAGAAGATGTTTGTGTGAGGAGCGAACTAACCCCAGAAGATGTTTGGGTGAGGAGCGAACTCACCCAAAGATGTTTGTGTGAGGAGCGAGCTAACCTCCAGAAGATGTTTGTGTGAGGAGCGAACTAAACCCCAGAAGATGTTTGTGTGAGAAGCGAACTAACCCCCAGAATATGTTTGTGTGAGGAGCGAACTAACCTCCAGAAGATGTTTGTGTGAGGAGCGAACTAACCCCCAGAAGATGGCAGTAATACAACACCAAGGACAGCAGCTGCCGTTAAATTTAATTATTATTAACGCCATCATGTAATTATTTCTATATTTACCTAACGAGGTCAAGGCCTAACCCAGGGACAACATCTCACACTGCGTCTTCCGGTACAGTAGGTGGCGCTGTGGACCGTGTTGCAACAAGCCATACAACCAAAAGAAGAAGAGCTTGTAAACCACGTAATTTCTGTGCTGCGATACACCCGATAGCTGTAAACACTGTCGCCCTGCATCATAAAGGTGTTTTAGGGGTAAAGACGGAAGAAGACAGCGGTCCGTCGCTGTGGTCACACGGTGCTAACGGAAGTCCAACGTTCGCCGCTTCCGCTAGAACGATGAAGAAAAAGAGCTCCGACAAAAAGCGCCATGTGGTAGCGTGGGTCAACAAGGCTGAGTGGGACCAGGTCCTGGAGTATCTGTACTCGAAGGACTCCGCCTTACAGAGGTTTGCGCTGCAGAGGGTCTCCGCGTGGAGGGGCCGCTACGCCAGCAGCAGCCCCGTGGCCGTGGACTGCACGGCGGACCTGGTGAGGTGCCAAGTCCTGGACCGGTCAGGACAGCTGGACGGGGACGAGCTGGTCCTGCTTTACGGGGCGGCCCTGGTGAGGTTCGTGAATTTGATCACCGAGCGACAGCAGGGCAGAATAGCCCGTCCACTGAGGCGGCTGGCCGGGAACCTGAACATCCCAGAGTGGGTGGTGAACCTGAGGCACGATTTCACACACCGGAAGCTGCCAACCTTGAAGTGGTGTCGAAAGGGCTGTAAGGTGGTTCTGGAGTGGCTCCAGCAGGAGTACTGGTCCAGGCAGTTGGGAGGGGGGCCTAATGAGGACTGGGAATCGCAGTCGGATGTGGAGGATGAAGAGGTTGACCTGAAGCACCACGATGATGAGCTCATCGCCAGGCAAAAAGAAATGGAGGCCTACAAGACTGCACGGGAGCTCCTGATATCTTTTGAGAAGGAGCAGTTCCAGACGCTGTGCGGGCCTCCTGACCAGAAACAGGAGAGCTCGTCACCAGCCCCCTTTGCGGACATGAGCTGGCTGCTAGGTGAGATCAAGCAGTTTGCTTTGGAGTCGAGTGATTTGCTGATTGACGTGTTGTTGGAAGATGGATTCCTAGTTCCTACCTTTGAACAACTGGAAACGTTGGGCTGCGTCTCGTCTGACAGTGCCAGTCCCACGGAACCCAGGCTCCCGCCAACCTTCCTGCGGTTTTGGCTGCCCCTCCTGAAGATGCTCAACTCGCCCTCCTTTATTCACCTGCTTCTGGAGAAGCTCTTTGTTGAACTGAAGCTGCTCACCAAAGAGCAGAATAATCACAGGGCTTTGTACATTTCTGCTTGGATATCGGACGTCATCCTCTGCAACAGCAACAGATTTGAATATCATTTTGAAACAAAGGTTCAGAAGAAGGCGAGAATGAAGGACAGGATTTTTGTAAACCGCATCCAGCTGAGGTGGCAGCAGCTGCTGTCTGCATGCATGGACGCTCCCTCTATCAGTACGCCTCACTTGCTCCGGTTAATCCTGGATGACATGGAGCATCCCCTCCCTCTGGAAACCCGACAGAGGCTGCTGCAGCTCTGCTCCATCTACACGCAGACGGCACACTCGGATTTGGAAGCTCCTCCGGATCAGAAACATCAGCCCGTATACACGCTGGAGAGTCTGCATGAGAAGCTGCAGCATTCAAGGCGCCACAGCCACGTCCGGCGTTCCACGGCTGACTCCGAGAGGAGCGAGTCCTCCCAGGAGTACAAGTGGGCAGATGTTCAGGCCGAAAAAGCAAAGCTGCTCAGGGGTTCTCCGTGGCAGGTGTGCACCGATAAGGTTCTGTGGAAGAACTATCCCCTTGGTAAAGTCCCCGGACAGTCCGATGACCCGTCATGCCTCATAGTGGAAAACTACTCAACAATGACGGTCTTTGACCAGCCGGTGGACTTGGAGAGCAGCACGACACACAACATCCCAGGAGCCTCGGCACCGGTGAGAACCGCTGACGGCCTTCTTTGGAACCACGGTGACGTTAACAAGCTGAAATCTGGACTGCAACTCTTTTGAGTTGTGACGCGGTGAAATATGTTTGCTCTTTTGTTTGGACGCACAGACAAACAGAACAGTTCAACACATGTCAACTTCAACACTGAAGCGTTTGTTGCAGATAAAACAAATATGTAAAGTAGTTGATTAATCAATTAGTCAAAAGGTGTACTAGTCATTTATCAGGCGAAGATGTCAAACATTCACTGGCTCCGGCTTCTGAAACGGGAGGATTTTGCCGCTTTTCTTTTTTTATGCCATTTAGCATTGCAGCTAATTGTTTTTATTACAACTCCATGCACATTCAATTCTCAGTTAATGAAATGTGCCATTACGATTTCCAAGAGCCCAAGGTGACATCAGTCCAAAGCCCAACATGTCTTTGGCAGGTTTCTGACATTTTGTAGTCAAATCAATCACTCAGTGAATCAAAAACATCAATTGATTTTGAAAATAATTGTTAGTTGCAGCCCTAATGTAAAAGCATTTGTGAAAGTCGTGTTGTTGCTGCTGCGTCTGCAATATTATTAATAGGTGGCTAAGACAAAAGTGGAACAGGTGCAGACATTCGGGAAGAATCCAAATATGGTTAATTCATTATGGTTGTCTTTTCTTACACCTGCCATGCAAGTTAACTTGTACTGTTAACACAGTTGTCGGCTTCTAAAAAATGTTTTGGTTTTCGGTTGATAACCCTGACCAAGGGATATTGTAAGGAAGACGTGGTTTTCGTTTGTGTACTTATGTTTAATAAATAAAAACTTCTACTGAAGGACTATGCTTGTGTTACTTTAGAGTGTTCTAAAGCTGAATTGCAGCATCTTGCTCATTGCAGCAGGCGCTCAGACTGAAAGTAGCACTGCGCTCACAAAACGTGTCGTCTGACCGCGTGAAGGAGACCAGTTCTGTTACTTCCTGCTGTGTCGCCAGTTTAAGCATGAATGCATACTGGCTCCAGAAGTTATAGAGTCCCTGTGACTGGTCAAAGAACATTACGCGCTAAAAATACGTTTAAACTTTACTGTTTATCTAGATGTCCCTTTTTAAAAGGAGACAACTTGGCAGCGTTAGGACAAAAGATGTGAAATGACGGAACACAAATTAAAAAATACAACTCTTAGCATATTTACAGTGACTTGAAAAATAGAAACGCCTGTATTATAATGCAGTGCAACACACTAGTCATGTAACAAATAATACTGTGCGGTATTTTTGTGAAGTGTTCTGTGATTAAGGTGTTCTAGTGTACAGTTTTAGGCTTTTATTGTGAAGGAAAGGAGGAAATGCTGTGAGGGGTGTAGTGTCGTGAGATGAAGAGTAAACGGGATTCTGACTATTGTTGTTCACCTTCAGTACAAACCGCACGGTTACGTCCGTGGGATTTAAAATAACTCTTTTTAAAGTGTACTACTTTAAACTACTTTTTTACTTTTTATTATGTGCTAGTAGGAACTAGTCGTCTCCATTGGCTCTAAACATGAAGACTGTCAGCCTATATCATTATTTTATTAGGGGGAATTAAATAACTGGAGGTAACTAATTAAATAAGGAGTTATATCAATAGAAACTGGCTGACAGTTTAATACATTTATAGGAATATATATATATAAGAGAATATGCATGTAAAAACAGACTCAGATAAGGATTAAAGTCATTGTGGAGGAGGATTAGAGCCACATGTGAAGTTACTTTGACGTCTGAGTGTTTTTTTTAGGACTCTTGAGATTAAAGTCAGAATAAAGGCAGTGTTTCTTTTCCACTGTCTCCTGGTGCTGTTCACGGTGGAAATGTTGGGTCTATACATAAAGAGTTGCTCAATATCAACAAGTGCTATGAGATAAGATATGATATGATATAGCGCTATATAAATAAAACTGAACTGAATTACTGTGGCCCGCGCCACGTTGAAGTGTAGCTCTAGTTAAGTAAGGCTTTTATTTTGAATAATTTATCCGGAAGTGTCTCTGCAGGTCTACGTTGATTTGGTCTTTTAAGTTGTTTGGCCGCGCCACTATTGTCCTTCCTTTATTTTCCAGCTGTCCGCGGCTGAGGAAGCGTTGAGCAGCCGACACAGTTCCGTCGAAGGACACAGTTCCAGTAGACCATTACTGTTTTATTTGTGAAACAGGACGGTAAGTTTTCGGTCGAAGAAGAGGCGTTGAAAGGTGCTGCGTCATTTGGATAAACGCCTCATGGCTTCAGTTAAGCGGAGCGGTGTTAGCAGCAGCGGCTAACCGAAACTGCGCGTTAAATAGGTAACGGACCAAATAAAGATGTACAATTTAACCCTGGGTAGATGCTGGTCTTTGTGTTAATGCATCCGTACACCCAGCTGGGCGACTTAATGTCAAGTTAGCCACATTCAGCTAACGTTAGCTGGGTGCCAGCACAGCCGCGGCCTTGTTAGCAGCTTAGCCTTAACGCTACTAACAACATGTGTCCTGCTGTAACAACTGCAGAGTGTTGCAACTGCGGAGTGACGTGTCGTCAGCTTTATGTTTGACCGGGTGGCCCATGGAGCCGTCTTTGGACAGCATCGTGTGAAAGTGCTAATGCTTTTGGACGTAGCTCAGTACGTCGGGTAGCTGTTTGTGCGCCTGTAAGAAAATGGAGGCTGTCCGGAGGACGTTGTGTAGTCGACACGGTCTGAAGGAGGCGCTATGTTGAGGCGCTCGAAGGGATTTTGCACAGCGTAGTTCCTGAATTGAAAACACTTTTGATTATCTAACTTTACATGCCAGAATGACGTAAGTGTGCCTTGCTAATAGGTGACCCAGTGCATAGGTCGTATTTCAGCAGGGCAATTTGAATATGCTGACCACATAACACTCGGGACATATAGATTCGTCCACAGTAACAGCCTTTACTGTGCAACACCAGCCAACAGAAATCTCAAAGCAATATTTCTTTAATAAATAATCTGCTGCAGGATTACACACTTACAAGTACTTTTCCTTTGTTGCCACAGGTGAGTAATCGCGTATCTTCTGGACGACGACGCCCCTGCGGGGACCCCCTTCCGAGCCACAATGATAACCAGAAGAAGAGGCCGCATCATGCACAGCACAGACGAGCAGCCTCTGGAGGTTGAAGTGGTGGATACGGTGGAAACTGACGAGGATCGCCCACCTGACGAGTTCCCAGCTGACTACGTTGACACCACTGGAATGGAGTTAGAGCACCTGCTTGGAATTGAAGACTTGCAATGGACACTTGAAAGAAATGCTGCCTCCCAGCTCTTCGATATTGAGTTGGAACATCTTGGCGTGTACAGTGTGGATCAAGATTCTGGGCTTGAAGCTTCAGCCGCCTCGTCGCCAGAGAGACTGTTGTCTGCCTTGAAGAACAGGCAGAACCAGGCGAGCCACGGGAGCAACAAAAATGCCATTGCTGCAAGATTGAATCGCATCAAGAAGAAAGAATATGTCAATAGCTTGGAGAAGAAAGTTGGCATCCTGTCAACTGAAAACAACCTGCTCAAACAGGAGAACTCTCAGCTGACCAAGAGAGTGGAAGAGTTGGCAGATGAGACCAGGTACCTGAGGGCCGTGCTGGCCAATGAGAGCATGTTGGGGCAGCTCTTGTCCAGGCTGAGCGGTGTGAATGGGATGAAATTATCTTCCTCGCTTTTCCAGGGCCCCGACTCAAACGACCACGACTACGCCTTACCCAGGAAGCGTGTGAAAGTGGAGGAGAAAGAGACCTCTGGTGGCGTGTGTCTGCATGTGGACAAGAACCACGTCTCAGTGGAGTTCTGCACTAAGTGTGCAGAGAGCGCAAGCACATCTCTCAAAATGTAGGGTCAAGTACTTCTCTGTTTTCAGATTTTGAGACTGAACTTGATATGGCTCAGTGTACAGAACATGAGGCTGGGTGAACACTATTAAATTAACTAAGATTACCTGAGAACTGCTGAATGTGCATGTAGTTTTGTGTGATGATGGATTGAATACATGTTACTGCTAAACCTTTTTGACAGTTTCTTCTAGGTAATGGTTGATCCACCATGTGGGATGAATGGCTTTCTGAACACCTACTTGACTCCATGGTAAGGATCAGACAAGAAAAGACCTTTTTTGTTGTTTCACAGGCTTGAGGCGTTGAGCAGCAACTGTATTTCTATGCAGTTTGTTTCTGTTAGTGGATTTATTTTGAGTACTTTTATAATTTCTTTTGTTTATGGATTGATGTTATAGTAAATCAAAGTATCCTGACTGTTAAGATGTTAAGATATGGGTGAAGGTCCACAAAGAGCGGTTGCAAATTGGCTGTCAAATTGGAAATGCAGAACTCCAATGAAGAATATAAGTCTGTATATAATTTCTTTTAGTAAGAATTGATCTCTTTGTGAACCAGCACCATTGTACAAAAGAATACTTTCATTTAGCGCCACCTATTTTTCTTTATGCTAAAGTGGATTCTGCTGGTGGAAGGTGAAGAGGCTGGACAAGCAGCTGCCAACGCGGCCTGGTATTTTTTTAAAGGTAGTATCGGTAACAAATGGTATATGGTGATTTTATATTTTACCAATACTCCACAACACCTGTAGATCTTTGTTAGCGTAGCTCATCCAGCAGGCTGACTGTAATGTTGCAATGCTACCAGAGGCTTTACAGTCTCATAATTATATCTTGTACTGTATATATTATTAAATATTGGAATGTGTTAATTAAATACAAATGATTTGCTCAAGTGGTGACATTGCCAGTTTTGTTCATGTGTAACAAAATGTAAATGTGTATATAACTTTGAGTATGCCTTGTTTGAGGTAAATGACCATGTTGGACAAATAAATCATATTTTCGTTATGTCTGAGTTACAAATATCTGCTGTGTCTTGTTGTGTACTGTTGATATTAATGCATCTCTTTTTCTCTTTCTAAACAGCAAGCTCTCTGCCGATAAAGGTCTTACTTTTCCTCAACATTTGGGTCAAGTCTGGTAAAGGTTGTCAAAAGAAACGGCCAAGAGCTCATTTGATGGAAGTACAAAGCACAGTGTGAGAGGGCCACAGGGATTAATCATCCGAGCCACGTTTTAGCCCGTTGACTTCAAATCAAAGATGGGCCTACTCATGTTGTAGCCATCGTTCATCAAAGCTCTTCATTTATTACAGTTCAAATCAAATTGGGGGTTTTTCATGGGCCTGTGGTAGTCTGTCGAGCCTTGATGACGCTTTCCCACCACTGCCTCGCAGCAGGGATACTCACCTTATAGCCCTGCTACTAAACAGAACCACAGCCAGCTGAACCCGACCAGCCTGCGATGGTCTGAAGCCCACGTCTTAACTGTGTGGCTGCGTCCGGCGACGAGAGAAAGCTCAGTGTCTGAAAATTTAGCCTCACTCCTGCGTTCCGTTCAGACATTCCGATATCAGCCTTGGTTTAGTTTCCTCTTTCTGCTTCACAATAAAAGCTCTCCACTAACCTGCTTTTATTGTGAAGACTTTATCGGAAGTGCAGTGTGTTGGTCAGGTCTAATCAACCCGTGTGAGCACATTCTAGACTATTTGGTCAGCTGATGAGTTTGAAATATTGCAGAGAGGAACAGTCCAAACAAACGGCCGCAGTGAGATTTTAGAGGAAGCGCTGCAGTAAGGCGACACTCTTGCTGTGCTTTGTGATCAAGGTTACCTTGCTGCTTGCCTTGGTGCGTGGTGCAGTGGGAAAACGCCTCATGTCAGCGTGGCTCTACTGACTGCAGCTGACTAACCACCCCTCCATGGAAAACCCCTACAAGTGCACGGACCTCCTTGTTGCTTGAAATGAGAAACCATAACAGTGAATATCATGGCCTTTTTCTAAATTATTATTTAGTATAGCTGTGCTGTCATTGTTTCCTAATGAGGCGAGAGCACGATCTGCTTTCAAGTCTCCTTGAGTGGTGCTTTCATATAAACATTTAATAAAAGGCTTGCAACACTAAAATATAATTGGAAGAGGATATAAGGACATTTTAAAATGTTTAATGTACAGAGTTTAACTAACTTGAACTCCTACGAAGACTTTATATTCCCACTCTCCTTCTGTATTGTCATCTGTTCAGGAATTCTAGTTGGCAAATACATAAAAAAAACAGTTAATGTCTTACATTATAGCATGTTATAATTTATTTATCCAATGTTCACATAGTGCTAGTAAAGGTCAACAGGGGGCTTAAACCTCCGTGTTACTGGTACTAAAACTGGCACAAAGGTTAAATAATAGTGCAACTGTAAATGTGTAAATCGACGCTAAGACAGGATTGATTCATTTGTCTTGTAAAGAACATGATCGTCTCTTGGAAAACGACGAATGTTTACAGCCGTCTGCAGCTGCACAAGCCTAATGTGTTTCCTCTGAACACGTTGATAATGCAGCTTTCAGCAACGCCGTTCACTGACGGAATACTTCGTTTAACAAGTTCTTGAGTCTGCAAGCCGATAGGTTTTTCTTCTCAGAACTAAACACTTGTTTACGGAGCCCCTCTAGGGTCATGTGGTAGAAAAATAAAAGCTGACCTCAGAGTCACAATCCGTGGGCTCAGTTTGCCTTTTGTCTTTCTACAAGGCAGCAAATGGAGTGGACCATTACATGTATGCATTTAGCATTCGTTGTGCTTTCACTTGAAAACTAACTTTAATTGGCAGCAAGCAGCCATCTTGCTAACAGTTAGCCACCTTCCCAAACTTTCACTTTTATTTGGGTTAAATTAGTGCTTTTATTTTCCCTTTTACTAGCCTTTCAAATGGTCGAGCATCGAATATTAACGTTAGTGTTCCCTCCAAGCCTCTGGGCAGTAGAATAGAATGGCTGAATAGAATTAATATTTTTATTATATTACCAGGGGACCTCATGTGATTTAGAAATTACCCCCCTTCACATGAGATAAGCATAGTCTGTATAGAATGCTCTGTGGGGAGATGCGTACATGTGTAATGGTCCGCTCCATTTGCTGCGGTGTTAAAAAACAACGCAAACAGTGCAAGGAAACGTTCTCCTGCCATGTGACCCCAGAGGGCCTCCGTACTTGTTGCTAGGTGAAATGTATTAAGAAAATTAAAATGTGTTTTTTCAATTTCACAAACTAGTTAGTGTTGGACTTGAAGTACTCGGGCTAAAGGTGGCTCAGAAACACTGCAGGGTTTCAGCAGTCATTTGTTTTGCCAAAGGAGACATGATCAGGAAGTGTCCAAAGCTGCCAAACGTTTTATGCTCAAGAATCTGAAGTTTATTAACTACAGTAAATCGCTGAGAAGCTATTTGGAGACAAATTGAATGCTGTGTCAGTGTCTATCCTGTACAGGGCGTTTAGTTTCAGGGGCGGTGAAGGTCATTGGAATAACGAGAATCGTGAAATTAAATGGAAATCCTTTTTTGAAATGACGAGTCACGTGTAGCGTACCAAATTCAAATTTTAGAAAGTAGCTTTTAGACGCCGCACGATCCTTCAGTGGCAAACAGTTGACAGGGTGTAGTTACAACTTTGACGTAAATTTACAATTGTACAAATACAAATGATTAATTTGTATAATTAAAAAACAATCTATTTTCACAGCAGACTTGTCACAGAAGCACAGGTGGAATAAATAACATGTTTTGGATTCCAAATGAGTAGTGACATAGGGAAAGAACATCGTATTGTCCGACTTTAGGTATTTAAAGCATATACTCTGTTTAAGTGGTCATTTTAATGATTTATACTTCGTAACCTTTAGCTTTAAAGGCTTTAGATCTCAAAAATATTTCAGTTCTATCACCATTTCTATATTCTAAACAACAGTAAACACATTTTTTTATGGCTTCCTGCAATGCAAACAGTATTTGTGATTTCATGTCTATGTGCAGAATCCAAAACAGAAACCATATTTATAGCTGCCAACCATTACTGCCTGTACGATCACATAGATGTAACTCCAAGCCAGCCTGGGAGCTGCACCCCTAAATTGAATGCAGCCGTAATGTTGCTCATTGTGCCTGTTTGACAAGTCCTGCTGTCTGCTGTGAAAAACGGTCTAATGGAGAAAGACTTGGCCCTGCAGCTTTGCACAGCAGGTGTACTGGTTTGGCCCACAGGGGTTTTCACATCGCCCCCCGCTGGTCGGAGGATGTTTCAGAAGTCAAATGCCAGGTCATTTGACATCAAGGACATCAAAAGATGTAATTATATGAAAACTATATTTTAGAAATCAAGTTATAAATATATGAAGACTATACTGTAACATATATTACAAATATTAAAATACATCAACATGAGTTATTAAATTAGTTACTTATTCATAAAAACATCTATTGATATATTTAATCATTCAAAACGGGAGACATATGAGCTCTGAAGCTCCACAAACCTCCAGTACACTAATGATTTTCATGACTACACATGTAAGTAAAGTTAGTCTAATGCAATTTTTATGTCTTGCAATAAGCGCTGTGTTGTTGGAAATGCGTCGTACTGATCCGACTGCTAGCCTGTTAGCTATGAGCTCCCGCAGGTTGTATGCAGCAAACTGCAAGCTAATGTTAACTAACTCGCTAACCTCTATGGGAAATTATAGTAGTAAGATAATAGGCTAGCATTATCATTATCAGCGTTGCTGTAAAACGGGTCACAGTGAGCTACGTACTGTGTTATGTGCTGTGTGCTCTCGGTCCTGAGAACATATTTCATTCATGTGTAAACATGTAATGACAATAATAAATAAATCTAAAACAATTAGACTACTAATGTTACTTACATGTGAACTCATTTGGGGCTTTACTGCTGTGCTTCAGTGTCCCCCCCCCCCCCCTTTGCCCTTGCCTCACGAAGGTCAGGTGAAATGTTTAAATTAGGCCTTGTAGATCCAATATGAACAATTCAGAAACTGAATTACTTATTTCTCTCCTCGGTTTATTCAGAACTGTGTGTTTCCATCTAACGTTTAAGGTAATTGCAGTGGAACGGCTGTGTGGAGCTGCAGAAAGTGACTTTCGAATGCAGTTTGGGACAGATGTCACAGAAGTTGAATGAACATTGAATCTTGATTCAATAAACAGTAATATACTGTATAGTCGGCCATTGTAAAGCTAACGTAAATCCTAATGAATACTTCTGGAATGACGTGGGGTTTCATTCCCAGTGGTTAGATTGAGGAACAGCTCAATGCCTTTGATTTATGATATCTAAAGGTGCATTTGTGTCTTTTTTATGCAGTCAAACAGAATAGGTTTGAGAGCAAAATTGTCAACATTGCAATCAAAAAATGGTTTATTGCAATTAAAATAAATGTGATGAAAACGTGTATTCATGCCAATCCAAAAGCTTTGTTTGCTGTTCAGCTGAAGTCCGTAAGTGTCGGGACCTACGCTGGAAGATGCAAGGCATGTTTCTTGTCAAAATCAAATGGCCTACATTTGTTAATAAATATTTTAAATGAAATCACCTGAAATCAGCAAGAAGTGTGCAATTCAATGTCCACAGTTGGGACATCAAGACAATCTGCTTTGTACAATTTGATTCAATTTGAAGCAGTTACACACGGCTGAGCTCAACCTAAAACACTTAACATTTCTAATGATATGGTCTGGATTTGTATAGATTTTTTCCAGAGGTACTGTTAGAGTAAAGTACATGAATATATTAAGACCAGTACTGCACACGGATGAAAACATTTATTTCTCTCCGCATTGTAAAATAAGTCAGTGCCACAGGTTGCATCTTGCTCTGAAAATCAGAACAGACAAAAACATTTGTGGAGACAAACAATGAAAATTCATTAATTACCTCAATACAATTCAGAAGGTTCAATCAAACATTCAAAACATTTCATTGCAACTTACTGAAATAATGTGAAATAATGACCTTTTAAGGAACTAATGTTAAAGTTCTTTTCAACAAAAGGCTGTTGAGTGAAATGTCATTAACACATGAGTCCAGAGTTCTTCACCGTGGAGTTGCCGGTGCCTTTACCAGCGGTCCATCCTGGCATTCTGGTAGTCGACCAGGTAGCAGGCTACACCGAAGATCTCAATGCTTCCACACAGAAATTGGTGTGGCTTTGTCGAAACGTTTGTTCTCTTTCACCCCCTTGGTGCACCTCTCCGCATGGACCAGCAGACGTGCGAAGGATTGGGTCTGCATGACATCCTCTCTACTCATTTGGGTGTTTCTTGAGAGATAGGCAGGCCGGTGGATCTTGCACGGAGCCAGTTTGTCCACAAGGAGCCCAGGTCTGGTGTGAGTGGGTTTGCGATGCCTGACAGCTTGAAGCTCTTGTGGTCACTCATGGATCCTGCATACAGGACAGACATGTAGCATGTGCTCTGTATGTGGAAAACGCCTCCCTCTGCAGCAGGAGAGAGTCTGGCAGAATATTTCAACGCAGTCAAGCACCACTTGTGTGTCAGGGAAAGTTCTGGTGGAAGCTGAGCTCTGACAGCTTCACGTGGGATCCACAAACGTTGGCTCCCAAGCAGGTTGTATAGGGAGTGCGTCCAGGTGGCAATAACCCTGCTGGTTGTGAATGCCAAAGCGTTCTGCCGGATCCCTGAGAGGCAGGTCCACTGACAGGTACATGAGGAACAAGAGCAGCTCATCTATGGGCAGACGCTTCTGTGAAAATAAATAAGTGTTAGGCCTCGATATTGTTATACAGTGGTGGAAAGTAACCAAGTACAAGTACTGTACTTGAGTAAGGTTTTATTTATATAGCACCATATCATAACAAAGTTATCTCAGGGCACTTTATCATATAGAGCAGGTCTAGACTGACTCTTTATTTATGGAGAGCCAAGAGTTCCCACCATGAGCAGCACGAGGAGACAGTGGCAAGAAAAACTGCCTTTATATAATTATTCTTGTTCTCTAGAGGGACTTTGACATTCTAAAAATATCAGTATGGACTCCCATCAGTTGGCTTTCCTATCATTTTTCTGTTCCTCAATCAGAAATAATGTTATGAAACCCACATCCTTCACTTTGAAAATCCCGAAGTATTCCTCGTTGGGATTTACGTTAGCTTTGAAGTGGCTACTACTGTATATATGACACTTCCTATTGATTAAATGTTCATTCAGTTCACTACATAAATAAATGTTAAAGTATTTCTCTGTCATCTCTCCCAAACTTGTAAGAATGTACTCAGCTTCCCAGAGTGTTACATTAATTGTGCACTCGAAATACAGCTACATACAGTTTGACCATGCAGACGCGAATGGCGGGTGAAATAAGTGAAAGTTCAGTGGCCCACTTCATACAACAGAAACCTACTACTCATGCTCAAACCCCGTTGGCTCACAGAACTGGGGAGTTGGACCTTTCGCACTTTATCCGAGGTTTAATAAAAGTAGTCTTGCATCATTGTGAACAAACAACACAGGACCACACAGACTTTGTCAAAGTTATTATTGTAGAATACGTTGATGTATTTTTTTCTTTCATACAGACAAAAGGTGTTGGACTTAATTCCCATTAAATTCTCTTAGATTTCCATACAGATTTAGTCTACAGTATACAGGTGTGTTCTTTCTCATATATAGATATTTATTCGCTTAAATAACAGGCAGGTAACTCTTTAATATATTCAATAGTCTTTATGGTTTTTTGTTTCTTTTTTTTGGTCTTTTTTTCATTTCAGCACAGTTAAGGCTGCATTTTCTGTCTGCAGAACAGTACTGCATTGTGCAAGAAGGGGGACCATTCCACACACAATATTTACAACTGTATGTATAATGAATAATGTAAAACCTCAATTTCTTCCCATCTTAACATGGCAGTAAATACTCGCAGCAGATCTAAAAGGGCAGCCTAAACAATGCATGGATGCATTGCACTTCTGCAGTCTCTAGCTCTGCATCGCTCTCCAGTTCGCCATCCTCCCTGGGTCCCCACTTTGTCCAGTCCTTTTAGATCATAATGAGGTACATTTGTATCTCCAGTTCTCTATTTACAGAGTGGTGTCTCTGGTCTTAAGAGACAATAAGCTTCTCCACACCTCTGCACACTTCAGGGGCTGTTCAGTGGACAGAAAACACAGCCCTCAGAATATGCTCAGGAGAATGTGCAACTGTCTCTTTCCATCAGTGGGAGCACCGGTGGAGAAAATCAAAAATAACCATAGTAATAATAATAATATAATAATAATATACAAGCGCTTCCATTTTGTTGTTCCTCTCTTTACAAAAAGCAATAGGATTAAAAGAAAAATAACATCAAAACTAAAAATAAAAAGTGTAACAGGAACATAGTACCTGTAAATCAAAGATGCACGTGTGCACATTTGGGCGATCTGTACAGTAGTGGTGCAGTTGTACAATTTATAATTTTGATAAATATAATATATTCTTTTTCACATTGTGTTTTGCCTTCTGTGAAACTGTCTCACAACATCATGATGTAATGCGGCTGGACGGATGGACAGAGATGGCTGGAAGTCAAATTTACACCACTGTAGATTATCTGCCTGTTGTTCGGTGTGTGCGTGTGTGTTTTTGTATACCGCAGAAAGCACTGATAAAGCTGTTCTAAGAGGTGCTGAAATAGAATAGGTTAGACTTGAACAGGACATGAGTGTGTGTGAGAGAGAGAGAGAGAGAGAGAGCAGATGTGGAGAGGTCATAGCACACAGTAGTGACAGTAGCCTAAATGATTTACCAACACATAAAGAGTGACATTAATGATACCAAATGCATGCTTCAAAACATACAGACCAATACAATGTCACCACCCGCCCGCTCTGACAGGTCAGGTCTGGGGGGGGGTGGCGATGATGATGAGCATTCAAGAAGACAGAGTTCTGTACAGCTAAGGGTGTTCCCAGAGAGCCCTGCATGCATCCTCAAACAGAACCAGCAGGACAGATGTTCTCTTGCTGTGTTTGCGTGTGTTATCATCTCTCTTAGGCTTTTTCTAATCCTGCGTCTGGGTACAGGCGTTGACATGGCAGTCTGTTGCATATCGTCTGCCCTTGCCTTTCTCTGGTGATGGGACCAGTTGATAACTCAGGGACGTGGGAGGGGGAGGGGAGGGGAGGGAGGGAGGGAGAGAGAAAGGGCGGGGTGGAGTTCCGGGTTTGCTTTGCGGTCATGCTTGGAGGCAACATGAGGTCAGCGGTTCACCCACACCTAGTGCAACATGGGATACAGGAGAGCACTCTCACACCCAGTCTGGAATGTGATGCGGTGGTTTGGAATGTATGTTCCATGGAATGTTGAGGTGGAATTCGGCAAGGTCACGGTGGAATGTGATGTCCCGTGCGTCACATGGGCGGCTATCCAAATGTTTTCTGTGATTTTTTTTTTTTGTTTTCTTCTTTTTCTTTTGTTGGGGCGTGCTCATGCAGTGTGACGCGTCCTTTTACATTGGACAGCTTCAGCATGATACGCCTCACAGCACTAGTTCAACATTTTGGGAAACACGCTTTTTTTCACTATCTCGCATGCCAAGAGCTAAGTGAGAAGACTGTTGCTGCTCCATTCAATGTGAAGCTGAAGTCAGTAGCTGGTTAGCTTAGCTTTGCATAAAGACGGGACCCGCAGGGGTGAGAGAACTAGCCTGGCTCTGTCCAAAAGGACCAGAATCACCTCCAAAGCTCGCTAATTAACATGTTATATCTCTTGTTTGATTCACACAAAAACCACTTTGATTATGTGCCAGACCATTATGACTCCAGGAAGTGACTGCGCCGGGCCAACCCGAGCTTCTTAGCTACTGTAGCTACCATGTTTGCTGCAGGTGTGATGGTGCTGACTGAAACTCCACAAAAAAGGACCGAACTGCTTCCTGCAGCCCAATTCAATGTCACAATAATCCCACTTTTAGTTTAGAAGCATGTGACGTCTAGCTGCATCCCCGTTTCCAGTCTTCATGCTAAGCTAAGCTAGCCTGCTGCTGGCTGTAGCCTCATATTTAGCATACATACATGAAAGTGGTATCCAACTTGTAACTTTCAGCAAGAAAGCAAATAAGCACATTTTCCAAAATGTCAGATGGTTCCTTTGCGTTATCCCAATCAACTATTCATACATCATGATGATGGGGAATGCACAGTATTTGACACAAAGACATGACACATAAGCTCTCATTGGTCGTACCTGATAGATCTGAGCGGGCTTTGGGCCTAAAGCTAAAACTGAACACTGACATTAGACATCGGCCTGATTGCTCGAGTGGTTGGTTGCTTTCAACATCAAACAGTGACTTTTTTTTTTCCCTGTAAAAATGACTGGATCGAACGTCAAACAGATCAAATGAAACAATCTCTTTGTCCACAATAATCACGGAGAGGGCACTGGTACGTGATGGAGACGACCCAATGGCACGTGAGCAGGAGCGGGTCTGAAGTGAGCACACGTTAGTCTTAAAGGGCCATCGCCTGTGCATTGTGTGTTTGATGGCATTTAAAGGGTTAATGCTTCACAAGCATTCAGCTCCCCCCCCCCCCCCTCCTCCCCCCAAAAGAAAGCTGAAACACACACATGCCCACTGACGAAAGACCAGAAGGGACGAGACAAGACTAAGTGAGCAAAGGAAACAACAAAATGGACTGAGGAACAGCAAGAGAGAAGATGATGGAGCACGTAACAGAAATGAAGAGACTGGAAGAGGACGTCGCACATGGGCGCTGTCCAGAGATATTACCCATACATACTCATCAGTTCAGCAACATGGCAGGAGACTGTAAATGAAGTTAGTCCTGTAGGGGGCTAATCTATGGACACATGTATACATCACAATTAAAGTGAGATCCCACACTGTATCACCTCGTAGCAGGGTGGGCAGTATTACAGATAACACAGGTCATGGTAACTCATGGGGCGGCATTCAAGGGCAGGTTGGGCTGGAGAAAGAACAGTGATGAACATGAAGAGTTCTGTGTTGTCGCTTCCCAAACATTCAAATTATATATACATATAGTGTGTGTATATATATATATATATATATATATATATATATATATTATGTGTGTGTGTGTATTTCCCCCCTCCTTCAGTTGTTTTTTGCAGCCATTCTATTTACTATTAGGTTTAAATGAACAGTATCTTTGTTTGCAATTTCTGTTTTTGTTAAGTTTTTGTTCGTTTTTTTCTTTTCAGAAGAGACAAGACACTACACATACATACGCACACGGAAAGAGGGAGAGGAATGAAAGACAAGAAATATGTCAGATGTAGAAATTTCAGAGCTAGAGAAAATAAATAAATAAAACCAATGTAAAAGACAGAACTTAATGAGCACCATTATGTTGAGAAATAAATGAATCAGAGAATGGAGTTGCCTGAAGTCTAGTTAAAGCGTTTTACTTATATCGCAAACAAAGTAGTGACTTAAAAGTGGCTGTAGATTGTAGCCAGATAAACGGTGGTGGTGACTATGGTGCCATGGCAGGTAGGTAGATGGGTAATGACAACAATACTGATGATGAACACCAATAGAAACAGAGTGAGTCAGCTTCTGGCCCTGACATGGCCCTGTTCTGCTGAGGCGTTGAGGGATGTGTCGTTTTTCTGGATATCCGTCCATCTGCCCCCCTCCCTCCCTCCCCAACCCACCGTCGCTCAGGACAACGCAGCGAGAGCAGGCCTGTGCGAGTGTGACGGCTGTGCGTGAGGTCAGGCAGGGTGGGGTGGGCGGGTTCTTCAGGGAGGGCGGCAGACGGGGGCGGTGGGTTAGAGGGTGGAGGAGGGGGCGGGGGTTGGTGGTGTCAGGGGGTCAGACTGAAAGAGCTGGAGCAAGGGCTAAGGGAGGGAAAGTCGCAATGTTCTCAGGGAGTTGCGAGCAGAAGTCTCCAGCCATTGTCCACTCCCTCCTGTACCTCCCTCGTCCTTCGATCCCTCCTGTTAGCTTGTTGTAAGGGAGATTGGATGAAAATGTCATGTGTGTGTCCTCAGCCCTCTCTCCCGCTTCCCTTTCCTCCCCCTCCCCAAGACTCTGTTCCCCTTCTCCTCTCCCCCCCGACCCACATTCAGCTCAGTTATAAGGAGGTCTCCACGCAGTAGAGATGGGCCAGGTGAGGGGCAGAGGGTTTCACCGGCCTGTCTCTACCATGAGGGTTATGGTGATGTTGGTGGTGGTGGTGGTGATGGGGGCTCCGGGTGCTGGGGGTAACTGCGTTGGTGCTGTTTTTGTTGCCATAGGTGACTGTTGAACTGATGCTGCTGCTGCTGCGGCTGTTGTTGTTGTTGTTTCTGTTGCACGGGGTCACCGGGAGGCTATACTGTCGATACGGGCGGGTGGGGTGGGTGCGGGCCGGGGGCTGGGTGGGAGGGGGTGGCGGCTTGCGGAGGGCCGGGTGCAGGTGCTGGTATCTGCTGAGCTCTGATTCGTCGTCCACGTCAGTGTCGTCGATCAGCGGGATGTTGTGGATGAGGTCGTTGATGAGGAACTCTGGGTGGGCCATGAAGTTGTGGATGGAGTTGCGGGATTCTGGTTTCTCCCGGCCCTCGTACAGCGAACTACGGAATGCTTTCACCACTCGCATCTGCCGAAAGGAAGGAGAATGAGGGAGAGACCACAAGAAAGAGAGAGGAGAAAGTCAGACATAAAAAAGGTAAAAAAGAGACAAGGGAAACCCAGAGACAGACAGACTTGTGTCCTCCAGCAAACAAACAGAGTGAGACACAGACAGACAGACAGACAGATGGATGGACACAGAGGGCCAGGTGGATGGATTAAAAGTTTATACCAGATAAGTTCTAATGCTCACAGTGGGGTCTTCGGTTAATTTTCTATAAACGTTTCTTTGACTCAGAGCTGCTCTGGAAGATGAAAATAATCTTATTGGTCATGTTTAGGCAACTACAGTAATTATATTACTGTAACCATGGGAACACAAATATCCACCTGATCCTGCGTGTCTCCAACAGACAGTAGTGAAATGAAACAAAACGTTTTTCAAAATGAGTTGGCTAATGACACATGTTTTTGTCAGTTCTCACACAGCAGTCAGAGCTCACAAGACAAGAGCATTCGTTCGCCACCATCACAAAGACCACAGGCATAAACGTGTGTGTGTGTGTGTGTGTGTGTGTGTGTGTGTGTGTGTGTCAGGGGGGTGATACAGCATGTGTGTGGAAAACACTCAAACCTCAGCTCACTGGATCACATGCATGCACACACACACACACACACACACACAGATGAGGGTGGTTGTTAGGCACAGATGGAGAAGAAGCAGGAATGGTGAGTGTGTTAGTTTAAATAAAATAAGAAATTGGCAAGAACCTATAGCAGTGACCACACACACACACACACACACACACACACACGTGCGTGCAGCAGAATGAACCAACAGGGTGACGTCTGCATGCGTCGGACAGTTGTCAATCATGGGTGCTGTTTGTTAAAGAGATCTGGTTCATACACTCAAACACACACTGACAGCCAGACAGTGAGCTAGTCTGTCAGCATCTCTATGCACACACACACACGCACACACACACACACACACACACACACACACACACACACAAGCATGCACAATGTGCAAAATGTACTGCAGCCATGCAGCAATGAGAGACAGATGAGAGCAGTGAGAGACTGACATGATGACGTTGATGATGAGGTCGCTGCAGGATAGAAAAGGACAAGTGTTGCAAAACAGAAAGATGACGTCACGGAGAATCAGCAGGTTAGAACAGTATGTGATTGGTCAGAATACTAGAAACAGAAGGTGATTGGTTCAAAGGCGGGCGTGAAGCTCGGGCTTCAGTACTGTCACACACAGAGAGGCAGCCAGGTCATGCTGAATCAGATCCGTGTCACGTACGGTCTCTTTCTGTCTCTCTCACACAGACACACAACAGAGTGAGTGTGCTTCAAGGTGCATTATGCAGTCTATGGTGTATGCGTGCGTAAACACATTCCTTTGCCACGGCAGTTGGTCCATGCACCCTTCCCCCCCCAAGCCCAAACAGAGGAAAAGAAGCAGCATGAGCTCAAAAGAAACAGAGACAGTTCAGTGCAGATATACTGACAGGCACAGGCAGGCCGAGCCCTACATAGAGACAGTTTGGCCAAATGACTTCAACAGAGACTGCGACACCAGCCAGAGTCCAAACTGTGATTATGAGCGGTGGATGGTTAGGCAGCTGGATGGAGATCAGTGCTGCAGTTGGCCAAACTAGGAGTCTCTATATATGACTCTGGCATATATGACTGACAGACAGACGTACGTACAGACAGACAGACGGTCAAGCAGTAGGTTCAGTGCTTATCTGTTTTTCCAAAGGGCCTGTGAGACAGTAGAAAAACACCTCATGCACACTGAGAAGGCTTCAGAACATTACTGTCTCACTTCGTCAGCGCTTGGTTTGTTTTCATTTTGTCTCCATGGAAAGAGTAAACTTTCGAGTATATAACGCCCACAGTGTGACCAGAGAGGCCTGGAGGTCAGGGCACTGCTGTGTTACTTATTTCTCTCATCCACTTCCTTTCTCTCTCTCTCTCTCTCTCTCTCTCTCTCGCTCTCTCTCCCTGCCGGCTCTTTCAGCAGTGCTTGATGGAAAAATGATGCTGATTAAGGTACGAGAAGGAAATAGGCGCCGGACAGTAGAGAGGCTGCTGTGTGCAAAACAACTGCTGATGAGAAGAAACTGCAACATAAATACAGGGAGAAGCTGTGAGGTACATGACTGGTTAATGGCTCCCATTTCCCACCGTGCGGCCCGACTCCAGGCAGCACCCCACCCCCCGATATGTGATGAGCTCTAATCCATGGCAACACCTCAGCAACACCTTCCTCAATTCAGTGCATATTCCCATCATGTCTCCTGCTCAGCAAAAACTGAAACCTGTTTGAATATCAGAGAACTTCAGCAAAAAATTGAGGAGCTGAGGATGGATTTGAGATTCGGCATATACGTCCTATTGCCCTTTATCTTTCCTTACCAAAGTTATTCATCTCATATCTCAACAGGTAGACGATACTAGCCCCATCCGAAATGAAAACAAACTGGATCCATAGATCGGTTCGAAAGATCCAGAGGGATCACTAAGGTCCAGCACAGCTCAGGTGGATGGAAGCATGAAACAGAGACATCTACTTATATCATTTTGATACACTATATGGACAAAAGTACTGGGCCACTCCTCTTAATCATTGAATTCAGGTGTTTCATTCAGTCCCATTGCCATAGGTGCATAAAATCAAGCACCTAGCCGTGCAGACTGCCTTAACAAACATTTGTGAAAGAATGGGTCGTTCTAACGAGCTCACTGAATTCGAACGTGGTACTGTAATAGGATGCCACTGTTGCAACAAGTCAGTTTGTGAAATTTCTTCTCTCCTAGATATTCCACGATCAACTGTAAGTGGTATTATTGCAAAGTGGAAATGTTTAGGAACCACAGCAACTCAGCCACGAAGTGTCAGACCACGTGAAGTTACAGAGTGGGGTCGCCGAGTGCTGAGGCGCATAGTGTGTAGAAGTCGCCAAAGCTCTGCTGACTCAATAACTGCAGAGTTCCAAACCAGCTCTGGCATTAATGTCAGCACCAAAACTGTGCGCCGGGAGCTTCATGACATGGGTTTCCATGGCCGAGCAGCTGCATGCAAGCCTTACATCACCGAGCACAATGCCAAGCGTTGGATGGAGTGGTGTAAAGCCACTGGACTCTGGAGCAGTGGAAACGTGTTCTGTGGAGTGATGAATCAGGCTTCTCTATCCTGCAGTCTGATGGATGAGTCTGGTTTTGGCGAATGCCAGGAGAACGTTACATGCCTGACTGCATTATGCCAACTGTAAAGTTGGGTGGAGGAGGGATGATGCTTCCAACTTTGTGGAAACAGTTTGGGGAAACTGCCCTTTTCTGTTCCAGCATGACTGAGCCCCAGTGCACAAAGCAGGTCCATAAAGGCCTGGTTGGATTAGTTGGGTGTGGAAGAACTTGACTGGCCTGCACAGAGCCCTGACCTCAACCCCACTGAACACCTTTGGGATGAACTAGAACGGAGGTTGCGAGC
>JAVQJF010121604.1:0-33190 GCA_036023855.1 Gadopsis marmoratus
CCCCCCCCCCCCCCCCCCCCCCCCCCCCCCCCCCCACGGAGACACGACATTTAGATCAATTTCATGTTGCTCTGGTTTAACACCCTGGCAAGGGGACATACTGGATACACTCCAACAAAACAGGTTAATTCAAACTGAATACTGATTCATCCAAATTGATACTCAAAAGAATAAATACTTTGATGCCTGAATTAATTATTTATTAAAGATAATCTAATATGTGGCGCCGTTCCAAGGTCGGTGCTCACCTCTCTCTGCGTGAATGAGCTCTGGCCTGTTCCCTTCGCTTCTGCCTCTCCCAGTCTCGCCGGGCTTTGTCTTCCTCCCACTGTCGTTTCCTGCGCTCGTTCTCTCTCTCTTTTTCTTTGTCTTTGGGCCGTGCGTGTTTTGCTGCAGCACAGGGGAAAAAAACCATGAGTGGAAGCATAAACCAGTTCCAAACATGCTGTAATCAGATGTAAAACACATGTTTGTGTTTATGTAATCAAGCAGCACTCCCCCCCACCTCCTTCAGCAGAGTGACTGCGATGACGTCTTTTGTCTTTTCTTTTCTCCTCCTTCCTGTGGTGAGATTTGTCTTTTCTTGCTATTTGCTGTGGAGGCTTGATGGCTAGTGAGTCATCTTCCTCTGCCCTGCATAAATGTAAAGAAAACATTGTGAGACACTAATGACCCTGCAAGACTGTGTTGCGTATCATTTTTAAACCATGACATGCACATTAAAAAAAAAACTTAAAACTACTGCACGCATACATACTTCCACCACGAACATACACTTTCCTGAATTGGCAGCAAACTTTAACTTAAGTTTGTTTCCTACAATCTAACATACCTGTCCTCTGTTGAGTCATCCCGTGTGTATGGGGAATTACGAATTGTTATTTCCATCCTTTGGTCCCGTAGTTCTCCTTCCTCCGGAGTGTCTCGTTTGGCTTCCCGATCATCCGCCTGTGGAACAAGGCCCTGTGTGAACTGTGCAAGACAAGAAGAGCAGAATACGTGGTTAAAGAATTAAGGTGCACTTGGAAAACGAATAAGAAGTGGAGTGTAGCTACCACTATTCCATTTTAACAAAAGTCTTGACAGTAAATATATATTTATTGTTTCTTAGAGTATGCCTTGATGCAAAAGCTTCTGAAACAGCCTTTTACAAATGAGACACTAAACTCTTATGTTAAAAGTTTAAAACATAATGATGAAAATAAAAGCAACAAAAACATTGTTAGATATTACAATTATAAGACTACTAAGGATACAAATGTTTTCATTACTAGTCATTTACTTTTCGTGGTGAGTTTTAACATAATAATTCTACAACAGATGAAACTTGAAGTTTTTAGCACTGTATCCACATGTAGGTGTCATATGGGTCTAACATCGGCTTTGAGATACTTTACATTTTTCTGGCGCTTGGGATCTGTTCTCTCTTCTAATTCTCTCCTGCGTTTTTTCTCTAGTAGGATTTCGTCAAGAGTTTTTACTTTCCAGGTCTCCTTTTCGTCCCCCATCAGCGTCCACTCTCCACCGCCTGCTCCACACACACAACATCACATCACATGTCATTTCAAGAGTTAGGCTTACACAGAAACAATAGATCCATGAGCGAGAAGAGCCTGCCTGTCTTATTAGTCACTTTCATCCATTATATATTAGTTACTAATTAGATTTTACTAAGCTACGATGATGGATTTACTATTAAACTAGCCATTAATGTATAAAACTGCACATTGACAACTTACAACATCAAGTAATAATATCCATTAATATACTGTATTATTAATAATATAACACTCTAAATGGAGTGTTTCTGCATAACGAGTAGTTTTACTTTGGTCTTTTACTCGTTACAGTGTGAAGCTAACAGGCCAGTTAGGGAGACGTAGATATCCCGCTAGCATTATACTTGTTTATATATATAAAGTAGTGGAATTGTAACGCAGAAGTCAGTATGTGCCTGCACTTTAAGCGAAAGGGTAGAAGAGTTGGGTTCTTGTTACATTAAACCCGCGTGTGTTGTGGCCATGCGGTTGATGCTAACACGTTAGCTAGCTAACACTGGCTAGCTAAAACTAGCACGGCCGATTGTTGCTAAACAGCTTCTGCAGCAAACTACAGGATTTTAAAACTGCAGTCGGTACAGCTGGCAGAGCTAGAAGCCGGAGAACCCGTAACTATGTACGTAGCTCTAGTTTAAAGCCTAGGTAATAGTAAACGATTAAATTCAACAGCGGGCAGGTGAAATGCTTAAACAAACCTGAAATATGCGCAGCGGTATTATGGCACACCGGAAGTGTTTGTAAAACTTCCGATGTGGAACAATTCATTAATATATTATCTGAACCCAAAACATAAATTTTCTTTCATCTCATCTTCTGCCACTACTGTTATCATTTTGCACATCTTATCAATGCTGTTGATCCCACAAGTTTATATGCTGTCTTTCCTACTTGCCCATCATGTTCTTGGGAGAAAAAACCGTGAAGGAATAATAATTGTGACGTCGTCTTTATATTGTATTCACACTCCGGCCAGAGGTGGCAGTGATGCGCCACAAGATTGATGACTTTAATCTCAGAATTATGACTAAATAAACATCAAGCACATGGAAAGCTGTACAAGCCCTTTGGGGTCGTCTAGCATCATGAATTAAAAACCTCGTTACAGTAAAAAGACAAAGCAAAGGCATCCTTGTGGTAAGATACCGTGTAAGTTTCCTGTGTTTAAAATAATAGTTGTGTGATTAAGAAAACATTACAGTATTAAGAGCTGTTTTGCTTGTACGTCTGATTGAATTATGCAGTGCCTTTGTAAGATGTCTCATCATTTCAAATTAAACAAGCATTAAACATTTTTAAATTTGGTTTCAGACGTTATCAATGAACAGCTCAATTTCAATAGTTAGATACATTGCTGTGTAGCAGCATCACAGACAAAGCCACAAAGGAGGCCTCGAAAGACCCTTTAACTCATCTTGTGTGGATACCCAGGAAAGTTTCCACGGTGGTGCAGGATAAAGATGTTGTAGTAATTGATGGGATATGTGTCTGAATATTAATGTTATTTTTAGGTGTGTATAATATTTAATATAACAAGTTCTTACCTCAAAAGCCAAGCTGGAGCAGGTGTCCAGAGTCATGAGGCTAACACCTGTCCATGAGGGGGCAGCAGTGTGCCCCATGGGTAACTTGCAGATCCCCTGTGTAGCCCTAAACTCTGAAGCCAGTTTTAACCCCTTCGCCTGACATTGGTGTAACAGGTAATACATACCATGTAACAGTATTTTCTGATGTTAATAGCAGAAATTATTTTCCTATGACTACTAAAAGCATGTGAAACCAAAATAAAAGTAAAATCTTCTCTACATAGAAATGTAATCTGTCTAAACATACAGATACCACAAGGAATCTGACCGTTTTTCTTGCTCAAAAGGTGCTTTATGTGATATTTTATCAAGCAGGTCATTACCTCATTGATATATTACAATATTTATGGTAATTACATGAGTGAGTTGCTGAGATTGATGGCTTGCTTTACATTTCAAAACACCAGAGGGCGCTGTTATTCCAGCACAAACACAGCCAGAGAAAAAACTCATTGAAACAACAAAGTGGTATTACATTTAACCAAATCACATTTTCATGCATGGGGAGGGAGTATCATGAAAATCTTCAAAACTAAGGATTTTGCTTTGCTGTCCAGTATCTGCACAGGATGTGATGAAACATGAGACCAACAAACCACACAGAGCTTAAATTGCCCTTTATCACAGAGAAAGAGTCATATAAGACGCTGAGAGCTGGAATACAACCAATGGATTTATGACAGACTGACCTCAGTGAACACATGGACTATGACTAAGGTCTCATACCAAGCAGAAGGCAAGACTCTCTCAGTCTCAGTCTGGCTTTAAAGGTTTTCTAGACAAGTGGTTGACAGTTTCAGACTCATACAGGTGAGCACATGTCACATTTATTTGAATGTAGGGATATAAACTGAATTCTATTTTGAGTGACAATCAGATCACTGCTTTTTAGTTTTGAGCTTTTGATTATTTCAGTCAAACATATAAACATACAATGTAAATCATATTTACACTTGTCATTGCATGCAGGTTATTAAGGCCTTTTTTTGGACAAACTGACTGCAGTAAGTTACCTTTGATTCTCATTATTACAAGATGAGTCCATATTCAACTTAACCATTTTGTACATTTTTACTGTAGACAATACGCCTTATAATGCTGTATGGACGCCAGTGGTCTAGACATCATGTTACACACAGGCAACTCTTCATCCTCACTGAGTCTGAGCACAGAGTTTATGTGTCCAGCCTGAGCAGTGAACCAGTGATTCCAGACAGCAGATAAATCTCTGAGGAGAGGAATGACTTCTCATATGGACACCAACAGCGGCAGCAGCGTGCAATATGACCGCTGGAATGAAGACAACATCAACCTCAACGTAGAGGCATCGCAGTCTACTGTGATGAGGTGAGACAATGTGATGCAAAGGTCAAATATAAAGTTGAGAATGTTCTGATGCTACTGAGGAGCAAATATACTGTTTAGAGATATAAGATGTGGATGATGTAAAACCATATACTGGGACATGTGTGGACTAAGCTGATGTATGGGGTTGAAAAACATTATTTTCATGTCTCAAAATATAATATTAGCTTTTAAACCTGTCATTCGTTGAATGCTAGATGTCTCTGCAAAACCTTTATTGTCAAAATAAAGGCACAATGTGGTAAAACCAGGTTGTAAAATAATGTTAGAATGACAATAATTGAACAAATGACTCTGCCTCCCTTACTGATACCTTCTCAGGGTCTACAACAGAGTGTGCATTGGCAGCACCGGAACAGCAGTGAAGGCGGCAGGAGTTTTGGCTGCACTGGTGACCATTTACGTCATAGGATACGTGACAGGATACTACGTCCATAGGTGCTCATCTGGATAAACCACAAGTTAAACATTTTGTACAGAAAAATCCCACCAACAAAAAAAAGCACAATGACAATGAGGCCATTTCATGTTGAAGGGAAATAAACTGATAATCAACTGAGAAGTCATGTAAATCTAAGATGACATTTAATATATATTGGGGTGTGATTGTGTATTAAACATTTTGATACATGAAAAATGAAGCTTATGTAAGTTTATTCTGATGTCCTTATAATGCTTCAAAAGAGAGTTGGCAGCAAAAGTATCGAATAATGTCTTGCAAGTGCAATACAGTATATTTATATCCGCACTCACAGTACAGTTATTGCTGTTATAGTGGCAAAACTACTACTTTATCAACTCAATCTCTGCTGTAGATTATTTTATTATCTCTCGTCCCTCTTCTGCACATCTTGCTTTGAGGCTGGAGTTGACTTCACTGACCTATTCTGTGATCCTCTGGTGTGTTACTCTGGTTACTTATTCTCATCATCACTGTGCTCCCTCAGTCTCTCTGGACAATCTTTGCCTTCAGAGCCCTCAGTTTCTGTTTTGGCATCTGAGTTATCAGAGCAGAAATGTCTTTGTTGCTGTTCTTCACAGAGGCTATCGCATGGTGTAAAACCTGACCGGCATCACCAGCTAGTGTCATTCTTTTGCCTTGTTGGAGGGCCCACTGCTGCGGGGCTCAATGTTGCAGCTGGTTGAGCATGTTATTTATTTGACTCCTGATTTGCTTGTCCACATTGTCAACACTTTTATTTTCTGGGATAATAGATGTTATACATTTTGGTCAAGGCCCCTTCCTGCTGCTGCTGTCCTTCCTTTGATACAGCAGCAGAGGTGTTTCATGATCCACTGACTTGGTTTTAGATAAAACCATGAGATGTTTTGAACCAGTCAGGACGTCTGCAGGGTTGGCTGATTTTGCTGCAACTTGGAGGTTAATGGATGATCTATTAGATTTGATGTCCACGACAGTTGGCATGTCAAATCATTGGGCACTGATCGCCCAGCAACCACTTCAAAGTCTTTTGTGTCTTTAATGCAGTGCATACTATTCATCCTGCAGCTAAAACCCAGTTTGGCTACAAGTTTATATAACAGACTAATGATCTGTCCAAAAAGGAAGTTGTGAAACAACTACTATATTTGCTGTATTAAACACGCAGTGTCTGTAAACTCTTCAGGTTAAAGGTCATCTTTTGCACCAGAGATTTTGCATATTTACAGCTTTTTTCCAAGGAACTGGGTAGTCAGTATGAGCACATATATAACCATTGTGGGTGAACCAAGAAAAAAGCATGACGAACAGAAACCCGGACTTCATTAACATGGAATCTAGGTCTAAACCTAAAATGAAAACATGTTTTTTCCATAAAAAGAACTAAACAATTCATTCTGAATAGTTTAATTCAAATAATTTAGCATTTCAAATAAATCTTACCACTTAATGTCACAGACTTGTGGTTTTTTTGATGCATTAAATGTCCCCACTCTACATCAACTAGTCGACACATTTCCATAACATTTGTGGTGGATGGTCAGGATGAATCCAAATGTTTTTGGTGAGCTGGTAGATGCAATCATCAGGACAAAGTGTCAGCTATGCACATCAGAGTCCTAATTCCATGCTAATACCGGTACAGTATCGCATGTAGGCCACTAGTGTTCATACTAATCTTTACAGTAGCCTAGACTGTTGCTGATAATGACAAGACCTGCACTACTTGGGTTCTCCATTTTTGTCTGTCTTAAAACAATAGTCAGGTGCCCATATATACAATACATTGAAACAGGTTTTGCTTGCTGTAATCATTCCTCCTGTTCATACTGGTCATTTATATATCCCTTCATAATGCGCTCTCAGTCTAACTGATGGGACAAAATCCACAATCCTATTTTTGCAAATATACATTCCAGTAGTCTGAAGTGGATGTTTTTCTTTTTAGTGCCAAATTCCATCTTTTTGTGATCTTTTGATGCCTTGAATTAACTAAGGTTGTATATTTTTACACAAAACGAGGACTGTAGATTTTGCCCCCCCGCCTCATCACTTACATTGAAAGAGCATTAGGAGGGGATTTGTAATGGCTAGTGTGGAAAGGAGGAATGATGTGCTACACCTGTTTTAATGTTCATAGGGACACCTGACAGTTGTTTTAAGACACGTGAATAATTGTCAACCTTTGCTTTAATGACAGAGAAAGAGAGAGAGATGAGGTCTGCAGGCTGCTTCAACTTGTAAGCTTCAAAATCAAATATTTGGTCATCTGTCTGATCATGTAAACATTTATATCAATGCATATGTTTATACCAAATATACAGATATATTATACCATAAAACGCAAACATCTCGGGCTATGAGACAATGTTGCACTTACGAAAAGCTGACAGGCATATCAGATGGGTTGTTTCTGCTTTCGTCAGTCCTATGAAAGCACGTAATTTGAAAGTGTCTCTTATCTCAGAACACAATAATGATAATGAGTAAGCAAATATAATTCCGGTATCAATAAATTTGTGTAATTAGTCCTAGTGGTGAGTCAGCCAATGTGCAAAGTCCAATAAAGAAAAAATACGCACTTTGTAGTCATCAGCCAACCTCAATACCATGTAAACCATCGCTGTGTTTAAGCTACTTGTATGATGTTACGAAAGGTCTTCATTAGATCATTGAGAACAGATTCATTTCACCAGTGAGAAAGACAAGAGTCTGTACTCAGCTCTGATGAAAACAACCAGCACTCTCACTGTGGTCTTAATAAGCTTGTTACGCCTTATAAGATCTTATCATGTTCGCCCTTTAATGAACCTGTGTTTACAGTAAAGGTCAAATAGGAAAAAGGTTAAGAGATAAGGGATTTAAAAATACATAATCAAAAAATAGACATTCCAGACAAACTGAAAACTACAGTATCATGTTGGAACTAAACCTGACTAAAACCATCAGCTGTGGTCTGACAAGCCTGTGCTGCCCTCATGTGCCCAAACAGAAACAGCCTCATCACAGCAGGACTAGGGGAACGCTTGATAAAACAACAGATGCAATTCTAGAAATAATGTGACTGATACCTCGGAGAGGACTGATCACCTCCAACATCACTGAGCCAGACTCTCTTAACACCAAATCTACACTGCTTGTCTATACTCATCTCTATACAGAGTTGAACTGACCCTAATGATACATTCTGATCAGATCACAAGTATACAAGTATGGGAAGCATGAAGTAAAACATTTCAGTCACAAAATCCCAAGGGGTAGTAGCACTGTGGTGTATTGCACATGCCCTTCTGTGGTATAAGATGACAGCTCTGTTTATATACTGTGCCTACAGCACGGCTTAACACGGGCACCTTTTGTCCCCCAAAATATTCTTATCCTAACATTTTAAATAACACTTGGAATGGAAGTTAAGGGTTGAGACTATATCAAAATGAAATGATTTAATCAAGTTTAAACTTAACTTTCCATTCATGTGCATGGGATGCATGACCAAATGACAAAATCAAAAACAAAATGGTACAATAGAATGTCTTGCCATTTGGAATTTGTCCTTTCCGAACCTGTTCTGAACTGTAAGGCTTTGTAGGAGGATGAAGTGAACTGCAGTCACACTTCTGTGTTCAGAGGGTCATAAGAAAGAAGTGCTGCAGCAAGTGATCTTAACATTCAGGACTGTTCCTCTGTGGTTGTTACCTGTCACACCAGAGTCTTTGTGCACTTTTAAGAGTTACAACCATAGAAGGAAGCTTTTCAAAATAGAGAGAGAGAGAGAGAGAGAGAGAGAGAGAGAGAGAGAGAGCGAGATAGCGAGCAGCAGCAGCGCCGCAGATACGGAAGCCGTCACGGCCTCCTCCTCCTCCTGGGTTGGACACACCTGTAGCACAGCAAACAGCAAAAGACGCGTTTTTACTTTTTCTGGCTAAATACTTTAGTTTGTTCGCTGTTTACTGAAACGTAGTTAGCCTTTTTTGTTTTTTTTGTGTGTGTGGGGCCCATTTCTAGCCAGCTGTGTAGCGGAGGGCAGCACCGCGCTGCGGGGGGAGCCGTCAGCGTGATGTCAAAGGCTGCGGCCGTCCGAGAGGCGGACCTGAAGGAGCCCCGGGCAGCGTGTCTGAGCAAAATGAAACATGGATGAGGAGGTCGCCGAAAGTTGGGAGGACGCTGCTGATAGCGGGGTAAATAACGACAGGCTCAACGCGCGTTCTGTTCCAAGTCAGTTATCCATTTTTGTAGCGTCTTTGTATTTGCGGGGCTGCTTTTGGAAGTTCCCGTAGCGTCGCTCCATGTTGGCGACTCCCACGGGCCAACGATGTGGCTAAAGCTAGCGTTAGCTCTGGCAAACTTGGCGAGCTAACGTCAAGTAGCTAATGAGCGAGACGGGCTTAACTGTGGCCAAGTGGCCAGGTGACGTTTGTCGCCGCTTAAGTTAACACGCCTGGCTGCTAGATGACGGCGGCCATGTAACGAATATACAGACGCGTGCGAAACCCACGAATTTGGGAGTTCCTGTTGCAACGCTTCGGCTGACGTTAGCGTAGGCTAAGCTAGCGATGTATTGCATGGCTAACGTGGAAACGTGCCAACTGAATGCTGGTTTACTTGTGGGTAGAAATACACGCGCCTCGCATCCAAAGCCCCTGTAAAGACCCGCTCCTGTCCCACATTTAACTCGGCAGACGTTTTACAGCGCCGGAAACTTCCACGAAACACTGATTCACACTATTCCCGCAATTACGACTAAGCGAGCCGTTTGTGCGCGACTAGTTGCGCTGTGAAACAAGCCGAGACTGTCGACATCCTACTGTCACGAAGTGAAGACGAGTTACCCTGAGAAGACACAGTTACTATATCATTGTCGGCAATGTAGCGCATTTTCCACGAAAGCCATTAATGCTACGATGTGAAGCTCGCTGAACTAACTTGGGGATTTCCTGTAGTTTGCGAGGCCAAGATGTTGTTGGACAACAACTTCGGCTACGTAGCCAAGTGTTGGTTAGGGAGCTAGTTATGTCGCCGAACTGGCAAGTTTGGTTCGACGTGAAGTTTAACTTGGCGACCGTCGGGAGCGTGGCTCCGACTCGGAAGTTGGTCAGAAGGTTAACGGCTCTTCAGAATTCCATCTGTGTTTCTCTTCCTGTGGTTAGTCACTTTCCAAAATACACCCAGTCTTAGCCTTTTTGTGTTAAGAGTTTTGTCTGGCAACACCAGCCGGCTAATGTTGGCTAGCTGAGCGCTCTGCTGTGACTTGGCAGACGTCCCACACATGTATAAATAGCTTGTAATTGAATCCTGCTCTTCCATCCGCTCTCTCCTTCCTACCCCCCCAAATCAATCTCACCATGTTGTTTGTTTACATGAAATGCGTGTTTGGACAATTTTTTTTCCTCTCTCTCTACTCCCCGCAGGAAATGGAAAAACGGTTAGAAGAGAAGCTACGGATCAGCCAGAAAGAAAAGTAAGGCTTTTTAAAAGGTGGTAGAAACCAAGCGATTGCTTCCGTTTCCATTCAAAGCTACACGCCTGAACGAAACCTAAGGCTTTTTACAAATGACTAAAAACCACTCTTCAGTACACCACACAGGTGGTCTACCAAGAGCCCGTTTATTTAGTCATGCACTGAATCGATCCATTCATTTTATTAGTTATGTGAGTTGAAATGAAGAGCGGATCCTAACGATTCAGACATAGTCTGAAGATGTCTTGTACCAAGTATGTACCTTTGCTGATATGCAGGGAAAAACTGAATCGGTTAAATGTATTTAGGTCTTTTGGCCATGGATGTATCATTTAAGCTGTTCTCAGCACTGCCGCCCTCCTCCTGAATGTCAAATCATTAATTTTTACATGGCCTGTGTCCTGTTGGTCGGCTTCTAGGGAGTCCAGGAATAATTCTCCACGGTCCCCATTAACGACCACTATGGTGCTACAGGACAACTCTCTACCAGCAGCGCCCCCACCTCAGATACGCATTTTGAAGCGGCCTGCAAGCAACGGGTCCCTGGGATCACCCTTGAATCAGAACAGGCCTACACCACAGGTCAAGTCTCTGGCCCAGCGTGAGGCAGAGTACGCTGAGGCCAGGAAGAGAATCCTGGGCAGCGCCTGCCCAGAGGAGACGCCTCAGGACAACAAGCCCAACACTGACAGGTAATAATCCATAAATACTGACAGTTTAGAGGCTTTACTCACAGCCTAATAAGGCCTTGAAGTTGGTGTATTCCACATTGTGCTCAAAGCTGTTTGACTTTTTGTGAACCGAGTATCCAACTGAGAGAAAGGCAGCAAATAAATAGCCATTATTTTAGGGTCACCAAAACACAGTGCCATCTTTTACTCTGTTCCAAAATTGTGTTTTTATAAATTTTACAACTTGATTTCACCTTTTGATTCAGAATGTTTTCCTGCTATACTAACATTTAAACTACTGTCTTGAATTAGATGGAAAAAATAACTATATGTGAACACTAAATAAGGCAATTGTAGCAACACAAGCTAACAATCAGAACAGTAGCCAATAACAATCAGACTACTAACTTCTAGCTGAATCCCAGATGAACAGTCAGAATCCACACGTCAGCAGGGTTGTGAGGAGCCTTGCTGACCCCCCTCCTCCTGGTGTGATGTTGGGTTTCATAGTCTACGGCAGGCAGACGAACCTTTTTGTCTCTCTACTCGATTGATTGGATTTTGATTGACAGGAGTCAGAGCTCAACAATTAACATGGGAAGTTCCCCGATGAAACTTTGCAGAACTTGATTGACTGGTTCTTGTTCACACTTGGAGTTATTTGACTGAATAAAATGGAGTTCCTTTCGCTTGTGTTGGATGACTTGAGTTGGATTTGTGCCCTAATTAATATAAAAAAACCAAAAATCTCAAAAGAACAATGGAAAAAGAGCAAAATACATTTTTCCTTTGAAATACAGTTTTGAAGCTTACTCTCCTAAAACTAAGGGGGAGCACTATAACACATGTGTGGAATCCTGTAATTATGACACTTCAGGAAGACAAGAATGCTGGTGGAACTTTCCAACTAGAAACAAGCTGTGAGATGGTTCTGTCCTGCAGCTGGCATGTTTAAAATGTCTCTTACTGTTTTGTTTTTTCCCCCTGCCAGGCCAGGGCGCAACAACTCAACATTGCCTTCAGAGGACACCCGATCAAACAATCACACTGTCGGCCAGCCAGACAGCACCCAAGGGTTCCGACAGCACAGATAAGTGGGCCCTGGGGCCACCCAGCCATTAAGGGTAGAGAGATCAAGGGCCACCTGAGAGCAAAGACAGCACTGTATTCTTAAAACGTCCTTCCTTCAGTTCCATTATAAGTGATGGGCTTCGAGTGTAGCCGCACTGCTGCCCAACGCTTCCCCAGTGTGGAACTGACGGGGAGCCAGGAACTCCAGGAGGACGTCAAATGGAAATGTCCTCTCTTCTGTCCCCACTCCGGTCTGTTTTGACACTGTGATTATGGACATCTTCTGGACTCACTGTGATGATCCCTTTTTAAGAGACGCGCCTCACTTCCGGCTCTGTCTCGTCCTTCAGTCCCCAGCCGCTCCCGTCTCAGGATGCCTGCGAGGCCAAAGCAAAGACTTGGACAAAGGATGGCAGAGCGAGGAGGAGGAAGTGCCGGGCCATAGCAAAATGAGATGAGCTAATGGGCCGCAGCTTCTCCCAGCAATAATACCAGATATCACATGTTTTTAATTTTTCAGATGTTGGCTCACAAATTTATCATGCTTGTCTATAATAGGGATGCTCTGATATCTACAGATTATGTTCATTGACAGTATTTAATGAGATTTTTTATTTTTTAAATAAACGATTTGGTTTTTATGAAACAAAATACTTTCCACATTGGTTTGTGTGGCGCTAAAATGTCCCGTTTTGGTGTATCCTTATGGTTTAAAGGCAGACGCTCTGGGCCGCTGCAGCTTGTGTCGGATCACGTGTGCAGTAGACCCACTGCTACGGCGGAGTCCTTAACTGAGCTGCTAGCATCAGTTTTACCCCAACAAGTAAAACATTTTGTTTTTAAAAGCAGAGGATATGGTCAAGTTGTATATCTGACAAGTTCTGTTTACGCTTTTTTTTCCCCCAATCAAACTTTTCAGCCGTCTTCCTTGGACGGTCACATTTCTACTGAAAAGTAAAAGCAAAAAAAAAAAATTTATGGAAGTCATTTTTAAGTAGCTTTTCTGTGTTTTTGTATGAGACAGTGGTGATGTCAGAGCAGTATTTTTTATCACAATGAACCAAAATCCCTTTTTCTTTAACCAACCTGTGTATCCATCAGATTTATTTCACTGTTTTCCCTCACAGGCCTCTCCGTTACAGTCAGCGGTGTGTTTGTTTCTTCATGTCCTTCACTGATACACAGCACGTAGGAACTCAGGCGCAAATGAACAAGACTGAATGAATGAAATGAACTAAGATTGTATTTTTCCAGTGTTTGATTACTCAAACAGCAAATGTCCGTGTTAAAGCTTTGATAGAAACAGTGCTCTACAGACTGCGATGAAATTATGTCCACGTCCCAAGATGAATTAATGCCAGTTTGAAAAGTTTTTTGGTCAGACTGTTGGCATCTTGTAAGAAGTGGTAACATCACCCATGTGATTGTTCAGTAACTGTTGGTCCACTGCTGAAGTGGACACGGAGACACCGCTGTATGTGACGCAGAGAGGTAGTAACTGCCTGGCTGTCCAGGGCCGTTGTGCCCAACGGATCTTACATTTTTCACCTTGTCCAGAGAAGAGATCTCAATAAAGCCATATTCAGTGGTGCACATCAATAGAAAAGCTCTTGTAATGGTTGAATTCAGCTTGTGCCTTCTGTATCACATCTTAACTTCCTGGTTGTTTTTATTACTGTAGATCAATTTACTGAAAATAGAGGGAGAATTCTCAAGTACTGGTAGAGTTCAGGAAATCTAGCAGCAGAGCAGGAGACAAATGTGTTTAGCTGAGTGAACACAAACTGTAAATACTGATTTAATAAAATGATTTGCAAGAAAGTCTTGTTCATTATCCAGTTTGGCTAACATTAAGTGCATTTTGACTCCGTAGGAACATTTGGTTGAAAATTCCAATGCAGGGTATATGCATCCTACCTTTTCAACACCTTAACTTACATTTACAGTACTGTACCAGTACGTTCATTTTGAGTCAAAACTGTCCTAATTCAGGTTGGGAGGGAACGACACTCCAGAGAAACTAGTGACCCAAAGGCAAGTTTTATTAAAAATAATAATCACATACTCATGTCATATTATTTTAAATCATATAGGCCTAGACAGTTGGTCTGAATCTGTTTCAATAAATACCTATTAATACTGATCAAGACGTTTTGAAACTTTTAAGCCCCCACGGCTACCCTGCAATGAACACTGACCGCAGCTCGACTATCCAGAGTAAAAACAGGACTTCTGATAAAATATTTTAATTGATTTTCACCAGATAGAAATTTCATTCACCGTTTTGGGGAGGTGGCAGACATATCAAACCTGGATAAATAAAATCAAAACTACCTGCACGGTCAGCTATTACAAGAGGTGAGAGCAAATGTTTTCGTAATTTGGCTAAACTGGCTAAAACATGAAACCCACCAGCACCACACTATTAAAATCACTGTAAACCTGGGAGAAAATATGAACGTCTTTCAGAAAGCACACTAACATAAAAAGGTTTTATTAATACAGGTAAACACGCCTTTGCATTGTTGGTCAAGTTGAGGGTGTCGCTCAGACATACACAGCATTTCTGGGTGACATCACAGTGTCCAACAGAGGGGCAAGCAGATGCTAGCTAATGTAGAGGATGGTGTCATCTGTTGAGAAGATGGTTTGGTTAAGGGGCGGCCATGACGGGGAGTCAGACAGAAGGACGTTCAGACGTTTATACTGTTTCTTGGACTGACGCTTCCCACTCAGCAACCGAAGACAGCTCAGGATACCCAAGTCTATCAGCACCTGGGGAACAAATACAAGGGTTTTTAGAAATGTGCCACACTTGAAGAGAGGAAAAGCACAGGCGTTAGGGACAACATTAACGACAGCTCTGTTCTATTCAAGTGCTGTGACGGAGCCAACATGCACAACACACCCTTTTCAGTGCAGACATTCTGACAAAGCAGCAAAAACACAGGCGTAAGTAATAACAATGAAGTGTCCCAGTAAGCCATGTCACTGAGTGAGTATGGAATGCAGCCATCATTAATATCCCATATATATTGGTAACTCCACCTGTGATATTCCTGCTTTGACAAGTCAGAATGTCAGCCGTGAAATGGATCTATAGTAAAACCCTGAATCTGAGGCACATTAATGGAATTCAGCCATCATTCGCTCCTCTACGAGGAAGCTCTCAAAGAATCCAAGCTAACACATAATGCTACAGAATGAGAGACGGCTGTTAGCATCCATCAACATTAGTGCTTATGAAATGGACGATAGCAACAACAACAGCGTCAGCATTAAGAGCAGGTAGGGGAACTGCCAGGAGTTGCAGCAGGAGGAAGTGTTGGAAGTGGCAAAACTCCCTTCCGATTTACAGCTACAGCCTTTGACAAACCTTTAAGGGTATTGGTAAAGTATGAGCAGGCTTGAGTAGTAGTGTTATGGCGAAATGATGACTGTTTAAAGTATAGGGAGCATGCATGGATGGTTAGAGAAGTTACTATGGGCATTTTTGTACTTTCTGACATGATAACATCTTTATCAAAGTGTATAGTAGCTGACATGGACTCAAGAATACCAGAGCCACTTTCTTCTTCATGGAGGAGAAGAAGAAAAGATCCAGATTTTGGTTGGAGTATGACTTCCATGTCTAGCATCATGGAGAATCCCAACAAGTCACATCCAGACTGTCTCGCATCTCATCTAGTCAACGACTGATGAGACGCATGGAAATTTAAATTAACAGCTGTCCTAAAAGGGAATGTTAAAGTTTCAGATAATCACTCACCTCCACAACAAAACAAATGAGCAAGTTGAGAGCAGCCACGGCGACGAGCAGCATTTTGAAATTCATATCAGAAATGTCGTAGAGTTGAAGTACTTTGCAAACAAAGGGCCCAGGATACACCACCAGCCAAGTCATCAGGGCAAAGAGGACCAACAGTAGACACAGGAATATCACTGGAAAGAGAAGAGGGAAAAATATCACGGCAAAGTTCATGGTCCTAAATCATTATAAAAATGTGTAATATGATATTTAATTAAGATGACAACGATGGATAATCCACTCCTTTCTCTAAATGCATCACCCTTCAAAACACAAATCATCATCATCCTCGGACATTTCTGATGACGCACCATTGTGGTAGAGAGGTTTCTTGTGAGGGTAGCCCTTGGTGACCACTACAGCCATGATGATGTACTGGAAACCTGACAAGGCAAACACACTGGTGTCCTCCATGTTGGGCAGATTGTCTATTGCATGCACTGTCGAATTGAGTGGAACATACCTAAAAGAAAATGCAGGGGATTACGTTTTACAGTGTAGATGGTATGCTGGCCCTTTTCTAAATCTGAGATACTGGATTTTGTCTAGCGAATATTGAAACAAATAACATTTATTTAGGATATTCTGATGGGAAATAAAAGCAGCTGTGTGTCTTTTCCTGACCAGTCCTGCGAGGTGGTCATGAAGAGTGCAGCCAGCTGGCCCAGGATGATCATGCAGGTGTGGATGAAGAGGCTGCCCAGGACAGGCGTGGTCAGCAGACTGGCTGGGGGTCTTTGGGGGTGCAGCTCCTTGCTGGGGCCTCCCTTCCCCATCACGATGGCCAGCAGAGTCACCACAACAATGTCACAGAACAGGAACTGCATGTCAGCCATCCTCGTCTTCATCTGGATGCACACATTATGGAGTCACATGTTTGGTACAGATTTATTTTCTCAATAAGCGTTACGGGTTTCTGAGTGGTGTCATCCACGAGATGTGCGCATACACATAACGACAGCGTTTATGGGAAGATCGACATGCAAAGTTGTTTCTGTGCCTTAAATTGTGGAAAATGTCAATTATCCCAGGAAAAAAACAAAAACTTCCTGGTTAGCACAGAGTGCAAAATTAGCTACCATCACTTCAACAATCAGGTCAGAGGTCTGGATGTTATTAGGGATTAGAGATATTAGGATGGTTTTGCGGGGGGGGGGGAATAAATAAAGGTTTCAAGGTAAGTCACATTTAATGAAGAGTGTGAAAGTTTGTCAGACTGTGATTAATGCTTCGGTGATCAGCTTGGCATGCGTTTAGAGTTTCAGTGTGAGACTTGTTGACAGCTGATCGGAAGTGCAAACAGATGATTTTGGATGAAAAATAAATCACATCGCTAAGCTGAAAATCAATCAGGTGGTGCAGACTCTTTTCACGATCCTGTTTAGCTGATAAATAATACTAATTGAATCCCATGTTGGCAACGCTTCTTACGAGTAAAGCTTTGCCGGAGACATTGCAGTCATCGTCTCTCTGGAATATTTCGCACGTTGGCTATTCAGAGCCGACAGCCGTCTATCAGAGTGTGGCGTTTGGCAATTTACTGGTTTCCAGCAATTTGCTTTCTTTCCAAGTATTGAAAATGTCCATAATTAAGCTACTATGAAGTTGTGGTGACTGATTTTCAACACCTTTATTTATTTATTTAATATTGGAACACTTTGGGGTTTCATAACACCTGGCCTGTCTGGACAGAAATACAAATGAATGCCTTAAGATGATCCACCAGTGACAGAACAAAGAAAAGATGGCTCCTTTGAAAGTGAGGGTGTGATGCGTTCCCAGCTACTCACTGTGTAGAGGACGAGGACGGAGCAGAACTGAATGAGGCTGTACAGGGCCATGTATCTGAAGAGGCTGAAAGAGGTGACCAGAGAACATCGGCCCTCACTGAACAGACAAGGAGGAATAATGCAGTATTAGTTCTTCTGCTGCAGATACTGCACCAGAAATGATACTGGTTTGGTTGGTTGTCAAGGATACTTTTAATGGCCTCACCTGATAAGCAGGGGCACACAGCTGATGTTTACAGTCTTGGACGTGAAGGTTGAAGCAACTGAAGCCTCAGCTTCAGACAGAGAAACCCCGGCATCAGCAGCTCTTAGGGCCCCACAGTCATTGGCTCCGTCCCCACACATTCCCACCCGGTAGCTGTAGTAATAAGAGAGGGGTCTGGCTAATAAGTGTCTCTATGTAAAGACAGGTAGTAGCCAGTGTTGTCCTGCACTTTAATATAAATTATAAAAATCACTTATGATTATAAATTTATCATGCAACTGTGGGAAGCCCTTAGCCTCTGCTGCATTTTATGTGGATTACACATCTACACGATACACTGGTATTGAGTTTCCGTATCCCACAGCACATAATTGGCTTTTCCCACTCACAGGGAAATAAAATAAAGGTGTTTTTGTTTTTTAGCAAGATGTTGACTATTTCCAAATTAAATTTAACATTATTGATATCAGCTTTCACTTCAGTCTTGATTTAACCACACAGAGCAGCTCTAACCTGCGATTCCTCTAATGGCCACTAGATGTCCCCACACCCCCAAAAACACAACTATACCAACAGCTAAAAAAAAATCCTCAACATTTTTCCAGAAATATATGTTTTGACTTATGACTGGACACACATACACTTATGCTACTACTTATATTTGACAGTTTATCGATTTAAACATATCTCAATTATTGGGCCTGTATATTAATGATGGGTTTGATATTAGCTCTCAGTATATTCCCACTGCATTTCATTTTCTTTCGGTTCATCCTGCATGATTCCCATCCTTCCCCTTTTGTGTCCAAGCTCACTTTAGTTTCTGCAGCTCCTTCACCAGCTGGGTTTTCTGGTCAGGAGACATACGTGCAAACACTGTGCCTCGCACCAAAACCTGCAATGACAACATGGCAAAAAAAGAAACCGAGCCCTGATGACAACCGATACTGAACATTTTACTAATTTAATAATTGCCACCGTCATTACTTCCCCAGTTTTTGTATGCAATGATTCATTGGTGCATTAGCATGATCCATTGTCAGAATAATCCTGCTGGGATTACATAGCATGCAGTACCTTTGGCAGATATTCAGGGAAGTGGTCATAGAGGGCAGCAAAGGATTTGCCACCAATAGCCAAGTGATAGCCAAAACTTCCCTGGTACAGGCCCTGAGAGGAGAAAAGAAAAGCATCAATACTCTTCTGGACAGAGATCTCAGTTGTTGTTCCTGGAATCTGTTGGAGCCACTCTCCCAGTTTGGGAGACACAGCCCAGAGTGTTCCGATTCCCACGGGGACCACTGCTGCCTTCACCTTCCACATCTTCTCTAGCTCTTCTTTCAGCCCTTGGTATTTCTCAAGCTTCTCATATTCCTTCTTCTTGATGTTGCTGTCGCTTGGGATTGCTACATCTATCCACCACTATTATGTCCGGTTGGTTAGCATCACAAGTTTGTCAGTCTGTATCTGGAAGTCCCACAGGATTTTAGCTTGGTCTTTCTCAACCACCTTCGGAGGTGTGTCCCATTGTGACCTTGGGACTTCCAGCCCATACTTGGCACAGATTATCCTGTAGGCTATGCCAGCCACTTGGTTATGGCGTTCCATGTAAGCCTTGCCTGCTAGCATCTTACACCTTGCTGTTATGTGCTGATTGTTTCAGGGGCATCTTTGCACAGTCTGCACCTGGGTCTTGCCTGGTGTGGTAGATCCAGGCCTCTATTGATCTTGTGCTCAGAGGCTGTTCCTGTGCTGCCATGATTAGTGCCTCTATGCTGTCTTTATGAAGCACAATTATGGGTACAATCAAAACTGCCATGGAGGGACTAATATTTTCATAATATCACGTAGTAATAAAAATCCTCCTACCACCATGATTCTCCTCTTCCCAGATACATTTTGCCAATAAAGTACAGCCGACACTTAGACTGAGGAGCAGTGTACTGCAGTGTGGTGTCTGAGCAGTACCAACCTGAGTGATGGCCTCTATGGAGCTTTGGGTGGCAGTGGCCCCTCCGTCTTCCAGGCTGAATTTCAGGGTGGGCAATGACTGGGCAGTGTGGGGGGTGGCATTGACAAATATCACCTTCTCATCAGACCCCACCATCCCACAGCTTTTTGCTACATTGACTGCTGTTAGAATGTTGTCCCCTATGTGAAGGACAAAACATGATTTGATTAAGTTCATACCTGCAACCTTAACAATAAAAAAGGAAGTGCTCAGTGTAATTCAGCTGTGGTTAAAGGTGGGGTAGGCAGAATTGTAATTTAAGAGGACAGAGAAATCTAGACTTTGGCCCGCCCCGTGACATTGTTTTCAGCCTTTGGAAATTAAAGCCCGTGACAGGAGACTTTAGCTAATCACAGGTCATTTCAGAGAGAGGACGCATTCCTATTGACTGTTCTACAAACACAAATGAGCGTGCACGTCCCTTCAGACGGTGAAATCCTGATTCAATGGCAGAAAATCCTGCAACTTGTGATAAAGGTTCAATACCTCCTTTGCCTACAGCGACGTATAGAACAAAACACGTCCCGGTTCCACAAGAAGCTTCAGGCTCAGTATGTTTGATGCGGCCCTCGCTGTCTGCATGATGACAGACAGCGGGGAATAACTTGAGTGGGGGACAGTTGTGGGTTTGGTGGGAGGGGCTTAGCAGAGTGATACGAGGCAGCAGAGAGAGGCGGACGTTTTTTTTTTTGCATAGGTTGCACAGGTTTTGCCTTCCCCAGCTTTAAGACAAAAGCAAAATATATCTTACCAGTGACCATGACGCTGCGAAGGTGTGCCAGTTTCAGGATGCTAATAACCTCAACACTCTCTGGCTTCACCAGGTTCTTCATCATCAGCAAGCCCAGGAACTGCATGTCTTTCTCTACTTCCCCTCTGTGGAAAGACACACATCTGCATTAGCACTTACTGCCATTGCTTGTAGACTGTGGTTGTAGCAACCATTTCAGCAGGACTGGCCTTTTCATTCATACATTTCAGGTTTTGGGAGGGGGGGGGGGGGGGACGAGTCTATAAAAAAGGAGCCACAAGGAAGCCAGAAACACAGTCTGGGTTCTCACCGTTCAATGGTCCTAAAGTCAGTGTTCCTGTCTAATGGTTTATAAGCAAGTGCAAGAACCCGGAGGCCTTCGCTGGAGAAGATGCGCAGTTTGCTAGAGAACTGCACCGGAACTGTAAACATAAAACATCCCGTTTAGTATGAACGTAATGTAAAAGATGTAGACACAATGCAAAATTCTATAACACTGACAATAACTGATCTACAGGAAAGTATCTTAATTCCAAATCACCAAAAAATGCTGTACTGCAGTTATATAATTTACGATTAAGGGAATATTATTTATATTAATCAATTTTAAGTTACTGACTCGTTTCTTCTTGGCAGAGGCTAGCCACCATCTCTGGGGAGCCTTTGATGAAAGCGAGAGCCGAATGTCCCCCACGGGCCACCGTCACCACGCTCATTCTCTGCAGGGCCGAGGAGAAGGGAAACCTGTGGACAATGGCCACTGCCTCGCCCGTAGGCTGACAGCAAAATGAAAGAGAAGAATTCAATTTTATTTATATAATAATAAACTTTATTTGTATAGCACCATTCATACAGGAAATGCAGTTCAAAGTGCTTTAAAACAAAGATATTACATGCACCAAGTGCTTTACAGAAGAGAATGCCATACAACAGAAGTGCAGTTAAGAAAAATAAAACTTAAACAGATAAATTGAAATAATGTTTAAAAGTAAATAAAAAGCAACTTCCTCAATTCTCCTTTGTTCCTCCAGTCTATTTTAATCTTTTCCTCTGCTAATTTACGCTCTTCTCGTCTCCTCTCTTCCTTAGCCATTTGATCCTTTCCTGTCTTTGCCTTTTTTCTTCTTCCTCCAGTCTCCTCTCTTTTTGAGCTCTCTCTTAATATATAGCACCATATCACAACAAAGTTATCTCATAGAGAACAGGTCCAGACGGGTTCTATGTACAGAGACCCAACAATTCCCACCATGAGCAGCACTAGGCGACAGAATAACGGTTGCGTATGACTGGAAACTCTAGATAGATATTGACAGTTGGGGCACAAGCAGACGGAGATTACACTGCAGAGGTCCTTATCTATATTTAATTCAGTTAGTAATTTATACATTTACCACAATTCAAAATATCACATTACGCAATGGAAAGATCGATACCTGTATAACAGTGTTCCACTGGTTAAGGGGATTTGACGTTAATAACAAATAAGGGACACTCACAGTTCCTTGGAGCCGTTGAGTAGGAGGTCTCATAACGGCCAAAACTCTGTGGCCTCCAAACTCTGCATCCAGCACCTCTCCATCTCCCTCTGGATCCTGGAGTGTCTGTAAAAAAACAAACAAAACAATGTAAAGATACTGATTTAAAGGTTCTATGTGGAGTTTTCTGAAAGTCTTTGTTATTAAGGACACCTGGTGGCCGTTAAGTGAACTGCAGTCAGCATCCAGTTGCTCACAAGCTAGCCAATGTACCAGCCAGATCAGCCCTGGGAGTCTGGATGAATTAGCTGACATTATCTACTCAAGACAGTAGTTTGCTACGTTACCCAGCTTGCAATTGGTCCACATTATCAAACAAGCTACGTGGACATTGTGTTGTTGTGGGTGCTAGATAAGTAGCAGATCGGGGTCCTGTAGTTACAGGTGGCATTAACACATTCACACAGCAGATCTGCCAGGAGGAGCATATCTGGTTCCCAGGAGGAGCATATCTGGTTCCTACATCAGTTGTTTGTTGACGTAAAACTGCCCAGAGACCTTTACATAGAAGTCAGTCCATAGGCTGCTAAAGGCAAACAAATCGGGAAGGTCTATTTTTTTTAAGTTACCTTACAATCCATTCACACATAGGCAATACAAAGCAATTAATACATGTAAAATGCTACATAGTACCTTTAAATGAACATAACATAATCAACATTATAACAGACGTTCACAGTAAAAGTGTGAGGAAGAATCATCCAAGGGATGCAAAAACATTCTCGCAATGTCCCAGAAATGTGAACAAGAAAAAAAAAAAAAATCCTTTAAAACCATTATCACATTTTCGTAAAAAACTGTATTTGCAAAACCACATTTATAGGTGATCATGGCAAAAATGGAAGTCATGTTTTACTTTGTGTGTGTAAAGCTGTATGTGTGAGTGCATGAAAAATACCAACAGAATGCTTCAAATAAACTGTCAATAATGCACTTACACATTCAAATTTTCAAGTCTAATTGTGGGTCAAGCATGGAGCTTAGGTATCCAACATCAATACTTTTATGATACTGACTGAAACGTGCGACTGTGAGTGTTGAAAACCTTCAAGTTCCCAAAAGCTCGCATCAAATGTGTGTCAGACTCCGTCTTGTTTACTTACTCTTTGATCAGATAGTTCTTGATTTAAATAATAAAAAAAAAAATTCAAATTCTTGAATTTTATATTTAGGCAAAGTTCTTCAATGGCTTCTCGTGTTTGGTTTCTTTCGTTAAATGATAAAAGGGTTTTGTAAGTATGGTATAAAAAAAATTGTAGTTTTAGTACCAGTAACAAAACTTAGATGTTTCTATACCATTTTTGAAAGACAAACGTTCTAGTCAAGTACCTCTTGAAATAAATAAGAGCTTGATAGTGTCATACCCAACCAGTGGACTCGACCATCTTGAGCTCCAGAGGGTCTCCAAGGGGCTGACCTTGTAACAGCGTCACAGTGTGAGCGCAGGCCAGGCCTGAGAGCATGGGCCCTGGGGGAAGGAGTCTGGGCTCTGGGACCAGCTCTGAGAAACCAGCAGGTCCCCCCTCCATCACTCCCCACACATCCAGACCCTCCTCCGTAAGAGTTCCTGTCTGGAGAAACAAAAGTACTCTGATGAAAGGCTGCGTCAACATTTCAAGAGGCCACGACTGTCCTCCACACACACACACGCACTGTAAACCCCAGTTCACGGGTTCCCCTTCACCTTGTCAAAGCAGAAGAGTGAGATCTTGCCACAGATGTTGATGCGTGGCGGACTGATGCAGAAGACGCCCTGTTTCTTTAGCCTGCGCTGGGCGTAGATAGTGCCGGTGGTGATGGCAGCAGGCAGGGCAGGAGGCACGGCGATGGTCACAATATCCAGGCTCCTAATCACCAACTCCAGCCAGGTCACCTGGACACACACATCCAGACATAAGTCAGTCATATATTGTTGGCATGTCAAATAAAGAAAGGCCACGTTGTTTTTACATTGTACTTACATTGGATCTGAAGAGGACCACAAAACTGTAAATGGTGCCACTAAGAGCTGAAGCAAGGAAGACAATATTAGAAAAGATTTATTCATGTTCAATTGTTGGTCAAAAAGGCACACACACACGAGTAACTCAACTGGAGATACACATAACATTGGTGTCTTCATACACTCCCGAAACAAAATGAGTAAGGTCGCTGTTAAAGCTCTTACCAAGAACACCCAGGATGAGCAGGAACTTAACAGAATCTTGGTAGAAGCTAAAGTTGGTTGGCTGAGGATACAAAATGGAGCTGACCAGGTTACCTTTGGCTGTGAAAAACCCTGAGGATGAGACATAAGCAGAAGAGCTGGCTTGACTTGGAGAGCAAACGTAAGCTATTAAAGTTACCCCGCGGAGTTTCCTCGGGAACAAAGTTATGTTTACATTCGGTGTTCCTCACCAAAATGCTTTCCCTGAGGACTAACCATTGCTTTGAATGAATTTCCTTCCTAATAAATCATCTTGCTAGCAGCTTTATTTTCCTTGCCTTTTGTTTGGCACATTGCTACACGTGTAGCAATGTGTACCACATGACGCACTACACCATGTATAAGCATCTTCATGGTACAAATGAAACAGGGACCCACTAATGACAAAACAGCTTCATCGCCTTAATATGGGTGAAAACCTCCATAGGGTACCTTTAACTTTCACAATGATGACCAAGGAATATCTGGGTTAAAGGTGCCCTGTGGAGTTTTATCATGCAGAATCTGACAAAACGTGATGAATGCATTTCTTTACTTATAAAACATTTGCAAAGCTGATTTTTCTTAAGTTCGAAACATGTGTTTACAGTCATGCTCAGGAGACAAACAAATGAGAACCCACGCACAGATAAACTGCTCCACACGTTGACGGTGGACGCTAAGAAGAGATAAAGAGGGCGTGACCGAGCAAGAGGCTGAACGAGAGTAAATCTGGGACTGGCTTTTGGTCGTTTGCGAGAGCTTCACAAAGGTCAGCCCAGCAAATCAAAAATCAAATGCACACGTAAAGCTGTCCATGAGGGCAAATTACACTGACATCTGTAGGGGGCGCTAAGTCGCAAAAGATTCACATTCTTGCTTCAACATTTAACCGATCTCTCACTAAAATGTTACAGACTCGGATCATTTTCTCTACTCACCTGTGCTTGTTACCACAGCGATGGCACTGCTGCCTCCTGGCCCGCCCCCTTTGGCCTGAATGAGCTGGGTACCACAGAAGAGGGTGTGTCTGCGCTCAGTCTCTGAGCTGTACGTCCCCTCACCAGCCGGCAGTGGAGTTTTCAGCACTGGGACGCTTTCACCTGGACGCAGGAATGACGACAACGGGTTAATACGCAGACTCCGAGTCGGAAGACAAGCTGCAGGCACAGACTGAAAAGAGTTACGTTATCACGTTTTTAATGACATCGGCAAATGCTTTTGTCCTGATGCTGAACTGGATTTGGTGAACAGAAATTACGAGATTCAAATTTGGGGAACACACACACACTAATCAAATGTTCACTCATGGAACAACAATGAACTAGGCTGAAAGCATACCGAGTTACAATTTTGTTTCACTGAACACCTATGACATGCTATGCAGGGGATTGTCTTTATTTGCCACATTTACTGCCCCCCCCACTCCACTTTCTTGCTTTTCCACATCACAACCGTAAGTCCTGATTTATGATGTAAAAATTATGTATGTCTGAAGGAACACATGCACCATTTTTAATGAGTGGCAAGAAATCAAAGAACTCTGACATAGCACAGGGTCATATACTGAACCATCACCAGTGTGCAGTCATCTTAAAAATCACTTTTGATGGCCAAATTGTGACTCAAATCAGCTTTGAGGTTGTGCAATATTATGGAGCTCTGAAGGGCTTTCATGGGCCCAGTGGTCATTCCATTTCATCAGCACAAAGTGGAGCAAATAACCGTACACTTGAAGTTATAAAATATGACAAATGTCGCCAGTTATGCACAGCCTGGTGGTGTTGTGGATACCTGTGAGCATGCTCTCGTTGACCAGACACTCCCCAGCCAGCAGGGCAGCGTCACAGCACAGCAGCAGACCTTCCTGAGGGATGACTAAACAGTCACCGGGGACCAGCTCCACCGAGCTCACACACTCCTCCGCTGAGAAAACACACAACTCGGAATGAATCCTTGTAGATGGTTCTGGGTTTAATGCAGAAACAGTCTGACCTTACTTTGCCCAATAAAACAAAATTACTCTTGATTCACTTTCAGGGACAAAATCAAAAATTTCACAGGTGCAAGGATTGCGGTACAGCCATTGCAGCCCGTTAGCGGCTGCCGACTGGGGCGATCTACTGGACCAACACCAAAACATTTTGTAACTGTTAGTCATTTAAACCCTTGAAACCTGTACCTAAACTCTAGTTCTGTTTTGCGTTTCCACCAGACAGTACCCTTAAATATTGGCGGGGTTGTTATCGGATGGTAATAGTAAGTTGTGTGACACAAGAACATGATACAGGACATTGAATGTTTCGTGTCCTTTCTTCTCCGTATGTGGCTGTTTATTACAAGGAGACAAGCTTTGTTTGAGAAAAGGCTGCTGGCAGCAAGGTGAAAAAAAAAAAAAACTGCAGAACAAAATGTTTGGAGCTCAGTGATGATTCAGTTGACGAATCAATGGACTGCAGTGTTTTTAGCTGCACCTTCACGTCCCAGGTCAGTGTGCTTGGTACCTCAACAGAGGGCTACCGAAAAAACCCCCCAAAAAAACACCCCCCTCTGGAGTGGTTGTATTGGTGACATCCACACATTTTTCCAATGGAAATGTGAAAATAACTGTTCTAATGTCTCGCAAACTGGACTGCTTGGTGGAAACATGGCTTTAGATGCCAACATTTGTAAAAAACAATAAATAATTTAATTAAAAAAATAGGTTTAACACCACCAGAATTAGCCTTTAAGACTGACTGCTTTTGGTTTTCAGCCCCGAGAAAAAGGGAACTGAATCATGGTGGTTCAATAGATGCTTTTATTTATGGAGAATACACAACAACTATTATTGTCTGCCATCTCAGTAACACCTGCAATTCAGCTAGCAAATCAAAACCAGTCTTTTACTGCTTCAGAACCCCTTCACATTTTTCCACTACATGAAACCATGGCTGTGAATCAAAACCGTACACCTCTTCACTAACCCCTCATCATCAGGAAACCAAGGCCACCATAAGTGCTTTGTTAATGTCAAGAAATGCTGCTCTCACTCTGCTTTCTGCCTCTAGCAGGCGCTTTAGCCTGCTAGAGTCTTTAGATCTTCTTTATTTATTTTTTAAATATATGTCTGCCACCTTTAGCTAAAGCACATCACTGAAGGACTCATTTTAATGCCAAGTGTACAAAATTACCCTAAATATCAATCTAATAACAAATCTACATAGATCATTTTCTGTAACTATGAGAAACTCTCGTTTGAGAATATATTTGCAAAAACTCACCTCCCGAGTCTCTCCGTACTGTGACATTTGTGACCAACTGGGCCATGTTGTGAAGAGTGATGCTTTGCTATGGAGTAAAGTCAAATAAGGTTTACATATTATTTGTATCCATATGCAGATCTCAACACACAACCAAATTTAATCAGATTAAGTAATCCTCTATAGGCTTACCTTGCGGATCTCATAAAGCGAGATGCTGATGGACAAAATGGAGATAATGAATATGCACACAGCATAAAAAAAATATCTATCCATCATCCACAGGGTGATGCTGAACAATTGGAACACATAGAATGGGTTGAGGACCTAAAGAAGCAGGCAAAGAGAGAGACAAAACGAAGGAGTGGGCTCAGATACTTCACCTGGATTTTGATTCAAATGTATAAACATTACAAACATCACAAAAAAAGTCAATCTGAGGTGGCAGTATAAAAGGACTGATTTTCCATCTCACCTCCTCAAACAACAGTTTCATGTAAGACTTCACAGGCACATCAATGAGGTTGGGCCCATATATGCGTCTCCTGAAAGACAAAGAATTACTCTGCAGTTCTCTCAGACATGAAAGAATCCATTTATTCCTCCATTCATGCACCCTTTCCTACCTCAAGCTCTGCTCCAGGTGACTCAGGCCCTTCTGGAAACGATACAGGTCCTTGCAGGTCCAGTCCTCATTGAGGACACTACAGACAAAAGACAGATGTTTTCACATTATGGTTAACAAAATAGGTTAAAGGAACTTTCTATCCATATACTGAAAACATAGCTGCGCATCAGCACAAAGTAGCACTGCCTAAAAACTGTTTTGACGGGATGAACCTAGCGGCTCAGTAAAATGCCATAGGTGCCTGGTTTTCCTGTTTCAGTACCTAACACGACAGAAAGCTCCTTTCTTGTCCAGCCAAATGTAGCGCATTCCTTCAAACAGGTAGTAGCGCAGCAGCGTTTTCTGTAACACAGTAAAGGTCACTTTCAGTCTGAGATAGAAGATCACTCGGTGCATTAATCTGCCAGAAAAAGCCAACCGTTCACTTCTTCCTTACCTCCTCCTTGTACAGCTGAACTGTATCCCTCCAGTCAATGTTCTCCAGCTCGCCGAACAACTCCAAACTGGCAAAGACAAAAACCACGTAAGCAGAGCCTACATACAGTTTTCCTTTTGTCTTTTTAAACAGGTTTGCACAGATTTGTGCTTTGCATTGAAAGGCTAAAGGTGGTGCTGTCAGAGGATAGAAACATGTAGCTGACCTGCTCTCCTCCATCTCCTCTGTTAAGACCTCCACCACATGCTGCTGGCCAAAACTGTCCTGAAGGAAAGATGACACAGACACATCGGATTGCTGGAAACAATACAATAGAATAGGACGCATACCACCATAGACAAGGACCTCTTTTCTATCTTGCACTGACATTCATGCCAGATGATCAGAAATGTCATGCGACCGAACCAACAAACATAATGCAAACAAGCAATGTGTGTGTTTAGTGCAACTGGAATATTTAATCCACCACTCCATCCAGTAAGTACATGTCAAACAAACAGATGGTAGGCAGCTTGTGTAATAAATACTTGTTAGAAACTGGTGTAGCAAGATGAAGTATTTACTACAACTTGACTGAAAATATTTTAGATCTGATCATTTATTTATGTACGTGTCAAAAATTCCAAGTATACAGAATTTATTTCTAGCCAGAGTAGAGAAAAAGACTCAGCATTTCGTACGTCAATGGACACCAAGTCTCATGAACGTCTTTCAAGGTTAGAGCACTACTTTAAATTAAGAAATAATTTACACATAATTGAACATTAAATTAAATATAGCCTAGACCTGACTGAGAAACTAACATGTCAGTCCAGGTTTTATCCATCTTAATAGCTATGCTCAATCCAACATTTTATGATCAGGGCAGATTCAGCCATTATGAGCCTAATTCCAGTTCTGTATAAAAAAGAGAATGTGGGACAAAGTGACATGCAGGTCAATTCCAAGAGGAATCCAGTTTCAGCAATAACACCAGGTGGTAAGTGGGTTTTAAACGAGTAGAAATTCATTTGTTTTCTCACTCTTATTAGCAGAATATCTGCCAAAGACAGAGAGCAGGAGCTGCAGCGGGCGAGGACTGCAAGGCGCGGGCGCCAGTGAAACACAATCAGGAGGAGACCCAAGGACATCACGGCGGCCAGACGACACAACCACACCCGCCAGCGCACCCACTTGTAGCCCTGAGCATCCTGGTGGGGCAAAGGAGTCAGACGGTGCATTCAGATTCAAACAGAGGTTAATTTCCATACCGCTGGTTAGCTTATCAGCACTCACATTCAGTGATAAAAAGTTACTGTCGAAAGCCAGATTGCGAAAGTGGCATTTTCTGCTTTCCCCTGAACCACATGTGACAGAAAATATTAAAAACCACCGATTCCTCTTTATCTAGGAGTATAGAGACCCACGCAGCTACAGCTGACAGGTGTCAATGTAGGTTTTCACACATCAAGCAAGAGAAGCACGACACCCCTCCTGCCTCAGCATGTCCAACTGTCAACCAAGACTTTACTTATATTTGTTGGAGTTTCCAGGTTCACATGCTTTAGTCTTCCTTTCCCGCATCCAGCTCTTGCATCGCACACATCATTTGCCAGACTTGCGGCCACTGTCGGTTTAGTAGAAACACAGTGGAGGTTCTTACCATGTGCGATTCAGGACTGAGCAGGGCGCCTCGTGGACTGGGTGAAGGGAGTCCGCTCTGTGGCTCCTTCACACTACCTACAGAACAGAAACACCACAGTTCCTCTGTTAAATGCATGCAGCACCATACACACCCTGAAAGTCAATATTAACAAGACGCACACTTCATAGCTCGAAACAATGAAGTTAACACTTTTTGGTTTTAAATAATAAATCACAAAATCTTTGTCTGAACTTAGTGCTGAAAAATAAAATCATGGCAGGTTTTGATTTGTCTGTACAATGTGGTCTAAAGTGGTCTGAGGGCTTCAACTTCACAGCTGCAAGTGTTTTGGGACGTTAAATTCAATTAACCCCTCTGCAAAAACAAAACAAAAGAAATAGTCCCAGAGTAATTCGAGTGTGGGGGGAAAAAAAGGGAGGACGTAATAAAAATATATGACATATTGAAGGGTGACCATAAACTGTAACACGGTCACTAAACACACACCTGTAGCTCCTGTAGAAACATTCACTTTTAAGTTGCAGAGGACAGTAAAATGCCACATAAAGCATTAAACCCGTGCTATAAAGTCACAGCATACAAACACCGAGGAGATAACGCACACAAAAAAAACCCCAACAACATGAAGGGCAGTAAAGTAAGATGTCCGTTTAACCGGATGAGGACTTCCGGTTCCAAAGCGCTGGGAAAAAGAAAACAACACACCAAAACAAAACCAACTTCCTTCACACTAAACTTTCAGGAAGAAACTGAGTTTACCGTCAACATTTCCCGCGAAATGACACCGGCAGCCTGTCGAGTGAACAAATGTCGGCCTGGCCGGTGGCGAGTCGCAGCGCGCAGTTTACCTGCGCAGGTACCGAGCGGCAGGGCTGGACTCGTTGAACCGGCTTTGGACGCAAATGTGGGAGACGCGCGCCGACAGGAAACGACCGACAGGAAGGCGAACCTCTCCTCCTCCTCAATACCTTTTTGAGAGTTCTGCTTGGCACCCGTCCTTGTCAAACAGCAGATCCCTCACGGTAATATGCGCCACCTGCGTCCTGTAGCTGGTAGCCTGACATTAACACACAGCACAATATGCACACACTGCAGTGTAATCACGGGGAAACCTAACCATGCCAATGTAACCCGAGTTATGTTGCCAGATCACATGCTGTGTTCTTACTAGGTCAGTCTCTATGAAAAGTGGCCAAAAAAAATAAGGTATCAGGTCAGACTCACTTGGAATTACCCGTAAGAGACAGCTGAAGCCATAGAAGCCATTATTTCCTCAATGCCTAACGTGGTATTGAAGTCTAGCTGGTTTCCAGTAACAAATTAATTCACATGCTTCACCTAAATAGACTCAACACACACAGGCACCTGAAAGTCAGTATGCCCCCCTTTGTTTTTTAAATGACCCATGTCCCCAAACATCAGTCAATAACCTGTTCAATAAGGCCACCTACATCTGGAGGCCTTCCAACAAGGCCACAATGGGTGTTATATCCCTACGAATCCTGTTCTGTCCACAGAGCTGTGGATTACACACACAGAGAGAGAGAGCAGGCTTTCTGTTTCAACTTCCACCAGCCCCGTTAAACAAGGGCAGACTTTCTGCACTGTCAAAAAAACAAAAAGGGAAATGAGTTTTCACAAATCACCAGACACACACATGACAAGTCATCTGAGCTAAGGATGCAAAAAAGACAAAACCAACAACCCAGACACACACACATGACAAGTCATCTGAGCTAAGGATGCAAAAAAGACAAAACCAACAACCCTAAACCTCAAAAGGCGCCATCAGCTTCATCTCCGGGCTGTGCAAGGCCTACAGCCTGCACGGCCGGCTGTTTGGTGGGCCAGCCCGGCACCAGCACTACCTGGCGCCATTAAACCATCGTCTCTGCAGTTTCGCTAGATTGTCAAAGCAGCTGTAGGAGCAGAAGAACAGCACCATCATTGACCACAGCCCAACCAATACTGGGTTTTTGAGGCTAAGATCAACGTTTGGAGAGTATAAAGCTGCACTAATCAACATTTCTATGGGTCACATTGGTTGTCGCCCAACTCTGCAGATCCCTTCAGCTCTGCAGAGCGTTTGTGTCTTTCAGTTAAGAGTTTTGGTTTTCACGGCTCACAGCTTTGGTTTGGTCCCACTGCTCTCATCAGTGTCTGGATTTCCAACGGAGAAAAAAAAAGCTTCAACAAAGTCCCCACTGTCCACTGCAACACAAAATAATGTACGTGCCAGCTGTCTCCAGACACCCACTTGGCATTTCTGCACTTTATCAGCCTACTGTACACATATATATACACACACATATACACATACATATACACAGGGACGGCTGGTATCAATGGGCTAAGAGGGCTCAGCCCTCCCTGTCTTTTACAATAAATATGATAAAATAATTGTAAAAAACCTTAAAACAGATCGTCTTCACTTTTGGTGGGAGCTAGAGCAGCAACAGAACCAAATAGTCACAAGAAAAACGGAGGAAATAGAAAGAAAAACGCAGGAAATATTGAAATGGGCTTATTTTTTACAGCTCCAACTCAGCGGCATCAGCGTCCAATCAGATTTGTGTTAAGTGAGTGACAGGTGTCATGGCACCCCCCCCTTGATTTGCTGGGCATTTGGGCTAAATTCTTTCAGCCCAGAGACGCTGACTTTGGACCAATAACAGCCAGTGCGGTGCTGCAGTGCTGTGACAGAGTGAACAGACAGGGGGCGCAGGGTCCAAACCATGTTGACAGAACACAAAAAGACTAAATCGTAAGTTGAAGCTGTCAGTAAAGCTGCTGTATCAATGTTGG
>JAVQJF010121606.1:0-57033 GCA_036023855.1 Gadopsis marmoratus
CCCCCCCCCCCCGGTATGAGGTCAGAATTCTGAGACATTTCTTCTACTGTTATGGCGGTTGGCATCCATGTGGTGCATTACTGCCGCCTCTGGCCGGAGTGTATAGAACAGACACTTTGCGTCTTTTTCGCGATTTGTCGGGAAACCACTGGACAGATCTGTGAGTAAAGTCATAGCACACCATTCCTGATCAGGCCGGTAATTTAGATGCATTTGTAGTATGTAGTGGCAACGGTGCGGACGGCAGACTAGTAGCGTCCCAAAAAGTCGACACGGAAGAATAATAATAAAAACAAGCCCGAGGAATAACAATAGTGTGCACACATAGTAGGCACACAAATTACATTAAATTTAAGTGTCGTCTTCTTCTAAGCCTGCCTTTGCCACAAGTCACTCTGGATAAAAGTGCGGGCTAAATGTCTAAAATGTAAATGTGATCTATAGACGACAACCTGTCCATCACAGCTGACAGGCCAGATGTTTACAGCTGTAAACAGCTGTCACAGTTAGCTGATGTACAGTACATCATGGTACTAATGTGCCCTTAATGGACAGACATTCAACAGCAGTGCTGGATTATAGTATTGCACATGTTGCAGTTCTGTGCGCGTTATCTCTGAAGAATCACTTGGTTACAGCCATAATAACAGCGTGCCAGTGCATGTCAGTGGCTTTGGATGAAAACTGATACCTCTTACTCACATGATTAAAAATACAGAGTAGTGAACTATTTTTGTAACAAATTTTTCAAGCAGAAATTGCCAACCATTAGTCCCTCTGTCTCAGTTATGAAGATTTGCTGTTTGTCTCAATTTCTCTCTGATTGTAAACTGAATATCTTTGGACTGTTGGTCGAACAAAACAAGATATTAGAAGACTCTGTGGACCTCATGACTGACCACATGAAGGATTTGCTCACTCTTTTCGGTCACTTTATAGACCAAATAATTAACCAATTGGCAGATTAAATAATCAGCAGATTTATTAATAACAAAAATAATCATTGACTTGGATTTAAAAGGCATAAAAGCAACTGATTTGGCCATGATATTTCTTTGACACTGAAATACATGAAGGCCTGCCTTATAACATAATCAAAAGCTCATTTTGGTTCATTTCATACACATTTTATAGTGACTGACTCACGAAATTGAAAAAACATAATAAGGAAATACTGTAAGCAACTGTGAAGACAAGAAGGCCACCGAATATAGCTCTAGAATCACATTGAACAGACGAAAATGTCCCGGACTTGTTCGACGCTGGACTATGACACTGTTTGACATTTTATGACAGTTAGTTTCGGGACAACACACATGCTTACGTGCATCTGGGCTGCTTTGCGCAAATAAAATAAAAATTAAAAAAAACCCAAGCTCTTTGACAGAATAACAAATTGCCTAAATTAACTGATGACTAGAGGAACTGATCGCAGCGATCCACACAGGCTCCAACAGCAGAAAATGTTATCGAAGCGGATACGTCAGGATGAAGGCTGTCTGCATAACCTCAGTGTGTCTCTTTGGTGTTTGTCCATCTTTTATTTTGCCTTTCAGTCTGCCTGCGTGTGTCTTCTCTCTGTCTGTCTCTGTGCCTCTCAGCCTGTTTGTATATTTATTTTTTCTGCTGTCACTGTGTCTATTCATCAGCTCTGCCGCGGGGCGTTTGAGGTCACCGAGCTGTCCATTCTGGTCATTTCTGGGTGTCATCACAAAGGGCTACGTGCCACGAGTCTCAACAGCCAAAAGGGCCCTTGTATCCCAACAAAAAACCTTTGTTATGTAATGCACTGATGCTGCCGCTGCTGATGCTGTGCCTGACAATGATTGTGAGCAGGAGAAAGAGAAACAGGGGGGCGGGATGAGAGTCAGACGCGGATGGGGAGTAAATGAGCAGGGAAAGAAAGAGGTAAGAAGCAGTGTGTGTCCCTTCAGCTTTGGATGAGCTGTGTGTCCTATGCTGCCCACGAGCTGCACCGACACCATTTCTGTACTTCATGTACTTTCATCCTGTTCTCCATTCAGTCTTAAAGCAAGGCCAACAGCATACAGCAGCATGACATCACTGACTAGAAGAGAAACAAACTCCTCTCTCCTGGCCCCCCCCCTCCATATCAAATCTCACTGATGAAGCGATGCTCCTGCATCCCAGGTGTGTGTGTCTGGTTACTGTTGCTATGTTATATCTGTACTCACTTCTAATTTTCTTCTGCCTGTCTCTGTTTTGTCCTCTATGGACAGGAAGGCGCTTTAGACTTGTTTCCTTACAGAGTTGTAATACAAACCCTGCAGGAAACACTTGAAATGCTCATTTTGCTTCCTCATTGTGGTTCTAACTTATAGATTTCTAATTTATATTCACACATAATTTCTATTGCATTTCTTTGTGTATGATAAACAATGAGTAGCGTCATAAAAAGTGACAAAAAAACACAGTGGGCGGCGTCACAGAGACCTGCGAAACTGTAGGTACAGCACATTGTAGTCCTGTCTGTGAAGGATCACCTTTCAAAGCCTGCAACTCTCTGACCCCCATCTCCAGTCCCTGTGTATATAGTCCAAAAATGGAAAAGTTGTGACTTGATAAAGGTCTGTTTTTAAACAGTTTATATGGACTCATGTTTAATTGAGTAGATTCTACTTCTTAGTAGATTTGGGGGGGCAAATGCAGCATTTCCCCTTGCTTGTCCAACTGGCATTGGGATGTAGACTGTATGGGATGGTAGAGTGACCGTGGTGCCTGATCAGCTGGGTTAAGGCATCAGTAAATGCCCCAAAACCTTAAGGTTTACATTAAGTGCTTGGGATTATTGCTATGAATCAGGTCACAGGCAGTGTGGCGCATTTCATCTAGGGCAGAACTTCAGCCACCACATGGAGCACAGATGGCGGGGATGCCTCAGCTCAGCAACACTGAAGTCACACGTGCGCACGCACGCACACAGTCTGAAAAGCTTTACCTATCAGCTATGACTGTGACAGATCGATGAGAATCAGGTGATTGTCGTCAGAGTTTATAATCACACGATAACCCGCATTGATCACCGCTGACGTGCACCATCACGACCAAGCGCGCGTGCGCGCACGGGGCTGATGGCGCATACGTGCAGGACGGCCACCACAAAGCAGCACGCGTCCTAATAACAACAACAACCACTGGATACTGTTGCTCAGCTGCAGAGTAGACCTCAGCATCCCATCCACGGAGAAAACATCAGTCCCGGCATGAAAAACACTAAACTTATGATCATCATCATACAAAACCATAAACTTGTCTTATTATTGTCCTGTGTGTACCTGCAGTCCGTGTTAAAAGTTGCCTCGGTTAAAAAGTATTGGCTGGACTGTACATGACTCCCATCGACGGAGAAATAAGCTTCATAGGGCGATATGAAAACAGTGCGCGACAAGAAATGCACCACATTGAAAAACGACCAGGCAGAGGAAAGGATTTTTACCTTTGAAGGGAAGAAAAAGCTGATCTCAACGTAGCCTAGAAAATGTCGCACCTCCTCCTGGCAGTGCCAATCCTAAACCCCCTTTCGCATTCCTTCCCAGGGAAAATTTCCTCTTCTCCCCGGTCCTGGTAAATCCTGCAGAGACGCAATGTTTTGACGCGCAATGATACCCAGCAGAGTTTAGAAGAGACTGGGAGAGAGTGACGAAACAGCCAGCCGGAGCAAGAGAAGTCACCCCTTATCACTTCCGTGTTCGCAGAAAAACGTGTTCCCTTCTTTCATTGAACAGGAGGACCGTGTCCGTTTCTGTCCAGTATATGATTTTTTTTAAAAATGTTTTATTTACACGTTCAACAGTGTGATTTAGAACGTCCGCTACTTAACTGTTGTAACACGTAGACTAGACATACTGACGTGTCGCGCATGCTCAGTACTCTAGTGACGGACGCTTGACGTGACAATTTGCTGCATTTATTGGTTGCATTATGAATAAGTTCTGTGTAAAAGTCGTTCATCATTATGTTGCGTTTATTGTCTAAGGCTAGGTGGTGCCGTGTTCTTGTTTCTAAAGCTGTACCATAGAAGCTAGCTAAACAAGACCATCACGCCTCATTTAAAGAAGAGTCCTCTTTCCGCACGATTGCGATTCGTCACAAACCTCTGTAAACACGACAGGTCACAAGTGCACACTCGAGAGGACGTGAACTATCTTTGCGGCCGAGATGACGATCTTTGGCAAAATCACACTGGCCATTGGCTTGATGAACAAATGACGGCCCTATCAGCCAATCAGCAAACCGATATGGCATAGCAACACTGAGCTTATTGGTCGAGGGTGGAAGCGGGTGACCAATAAGCTCAGTGGAATCTCACACATTATGAACTCTTTGACAGTCGCTGCCTGGTGTTGTTTTAAGAAAGAACACCAGGCAGGGGATGAGCCCAAAGACCTCACCGGTTCTTGTCAAAAATTATTAGAAACAAAATGTCTATGAGGATGTTTCGTGTGTAAAATAACATGTCCAGCGTCATTAACTTTTCAGCCCTTCAGTCTACAGCGCCACCTCCCGTCAGGCTGCAGGTAGTTACCAAATATTTATACATAGGAACCGGCAGATATTTGTTGTCCAAAGTTCTCAAAAACAACGTTATACACACCGCGAAATATAACAATATTTCTAGTGTTTATTGATTAAAAAAAAAAATCTCTCAGCAAATCAAATTACACACTCCATATGGGATAAGGCATTTTGATGGGCCTATGCAGCCAGGCCCCACAAAGTCAGAACCAGATTCAAACACAACAGCAGCATAACAAACATTAATTTAGGCATGCAAAACAAATGTACACCACAGGTAATCATCAAACCAACACCTGTGCAGATTTCACGTATGAAAACATTCAGTGACGGTGCAAATACAAAATGCCCCAAAACAAACTAAAGACAATAAAACGGCAATTCTGTTTTGACTGTAAAACTCTGAACAACATACAGTACATTCAACCACTACTACATTCATTACTGACCCTCACTGTGTGGTCACAAATGTGTCTTAGAGAATGATATGATAATCATAATGATCTTTGCACTTTCAGACTGTGACACACACATTAAGGAATTGCTAGAAAACCGCTGTCTTTTATACATTTCAATTTCAAGTGAGTGCAACGAAGCAATCAACCAACATCAGTGCTTCTGCTGTATGGCCAATACACTTTAATGCCCACACATCATATATTTTAAAATATGTTCAATGCTGTTTTACAGTCAAACCAAAGGTACATTATTCCGTATCTTAGTGCAAAATCTCTCATTAATTAACGGACAAACGATTCTTTACAGTACTCATTTGACTTTGTAGAAAAATCTAGAGACTAAGCAACTACACATAAACAGACAACACAGCTACACAACATACAACCCATTATCTTTAAAAAAAAACAACATACTGTATACAAACAGTTTTTTACAGAACAGTCCACAGTTCAACTGAATGTACCTTTGAGTTGTAAATATGGGGCAGTGGCACAACCCACCTCAGTACTCACACTGCTCATTTGTAACCAAAAATGCAACAGACTCGTGTCTGCACCCTGTTATTCGTAACAAGAAGCACATTTTTGGCTGCATCTGACATATACAAAAAAATCTCTCTCAACTGCTTACATTAGCGTATTATTGCATGTGCTGACACAGACAGATGGTAAAGAAGAAATCGGACCTCGAAATATAGTAAAAGCTGCTGGTAAATTAACATGACATTACATCTTCAATCTACATCTGCTGCATTTTCACTTGCACAATACTTAAACCAAATGTTCAAGTCAAAAGTCTTGTTATTATTAAATTCAATACTGATAAGACTTACACACTATATACACTATATTTCAACACCCATTTTATAGATCATATAAAAAGATTGTTTGCTGTGGTGCTTCGGCTGCTCACCGTGTACAGCATGTACCGTGTATTATTAATGCAGTGGCACAGGTTTGATTCCGACCCGCCCTTTGCTGCATGTCAGGTCAGTCAGATTGAAGGATAAATAGTGAGGTTGATTTTGGCAGGTCACTGGGGCTTAGACATGCCATTCCTATCCATGAAGTCTTTAAGCCTGGTGGGAAAATCTGTCATAACTCCCGTGGCTCCCAAGTCAAAGGCCCTCTGGAAGTCCTCCTCGTCGTTCAGCACCCAAATGTACACCTGAAACGAGATGCACACACACGTCACACAGCGGAGGGAGTCACACAAGGCTCAGTAATGCTTCAGTACTCTTAACAGCTGCGTTAGCCACAGCCACTCTGGCCTATTTTTGAACTTGTAGGAACCTTGGATATTTCCCAGTAACTGCTCTTAACTACAACAAACAGCCCTGGGCAGGCAGACCGGCTCTGCATTGATATTTTAGACTATGGAAAGATCACTCTTGGGCATACAGATAATACTTAACCGTGGCACAATACTGTATGCGTCAACACTGGATACACAGCTATATACAGACGCACCCTATAACATAAGCAAACTGGTTTGGAGCTCAGAGAGAGTGAAAATGAAAAACACTATGAAAAATGTACTTAATAGGAACGTGGCCACTTGGCATTATTAGTTCTACACAATACACATTTATCAGTTTGCATTCACTGCGTATGCAATCATCCATATATAGGTTTTTCTCATTGTGAGGCCTACTATAGAGGGTATATAACAGCACCTGTATTCCCCTGGCAGTTAGATGCTCAAACAGAGCTTTCCTCATCAGCAAACTGCAAGAGAAAAAGAAATACTCATCTGCAGGGAGAAAATGCAAGTATAGCAAAGTTAGAGAGAAGTTTATTTGTACAACTGTAAAGGTTTTGCATTAATCATGGTCGCACAGTGATGTAGTATGTGTATTATTTTGTAATGAGGCCTCAGAATTCTTCCCAAAGTATCAGCACTTCTCAAAAACACAAATGAATAAAGAGCACAAAAGAGAGAAATGCATAACAATACCAGCTGAGGCAATGAAAAGGCAATACAGGTAAAGAATTTTCAAACAGTGAGTTACAAACACCCACAGCTTCAGCCACTACAACATTAAAATAAAGAGGACAGATGGATTTCATATACTCAGATAAATTAGTGACTCACGTGTCTGCCAGCCAGGTGATGAATCGCTGACTCCTACTTAATCTGCTAGGATCCTTAAGTCTGCAAAATCACGCAGAAAAGTAAAAGAGTGAACGTGTCAAAAGGTTACACCCCACTGACTTAGGCAGACTTGACAAAAATGTGTTCAAGTGAAAGCATCTTCTCAAATGCTGTGGATGGAAGGAAATTGTTCTTATCAAATCAGTGGTCTTTCACTTTTGCATTACAGGTTATTGGAAATGCAAAATAATATGGAGCTACATTTACTCTGGAAGGAAATCATTAACTAAGGCAGACGTAAATGAAACAAGTTGGGAGAAAATGTACACAACAACTGTCAAACAACACCACCACCTAATCACATAACTTCTTGAGCAAATGATGCACAACAGATTGATGACACAGGTACATCAAGAAAAACTCTGTGTTTAGGGGGGATTTTGTATTAAGCTACTATCCAGTACAACATAAATACTGTGGTGGCCTTAATCAAAGTGTAAAAGGAAATAACTTAATCCTTAATGAATGTTTGGCACGTATAATCTGCTCTGTGATCTTGATCCTTATGATCCACTAACACACTCTTCTCTCCAGGCGAGGGGTGTGAATGTTTCTTTGAGTGATTTTATTAGTGAGTGTGATCATCTTTCAAAACAGCAAACGGAGACAGAAAGGACTAGGCGAACAAAGCGTAGTGAGCCGAGGAAGATTGGTTCGTCTTGCAATCTTTCAAAAACCAAATAATAAAAATTTAAAGTACATTTAATTAAAGAGTACAAAGTAAAATCATGTGTGTAACGTTTAAAAACCCACTATAATAATATCAACACCAAGCCAAGGTTGTGACTTCAGGAGGAAATAACAAACTACTCCACACAAACTATTCTAAGCACAAGGTCCACTCACTGGGAATGTTCCAGAGCTTTCAGCCACATCTCTTGGCCTTCTTCAGCAGATAAAGTTAAGTATGGCACTTTGGTCATGTGGTAACAGCCGTGTCTCTGTCCAAGGTCTGTCCCTGGTGTCACAGGATGTGGCTGAAAGGCCAGGGAATCTCCCAGTAAGTAAACTACTATTGTCAAGGTCGATAATGAACCTTTAAGCTCAATTCCACAAGTTGTTACAAGTTTTTTTTTTACTATAAATGGAGATCAAATTGTAGCATTAAGAGAACACTTTTCTCTAATTAATGAGCAGCAGCTGAAAGGTGTTTGCTAATGTCTTTAAGTCTTGTTTTTCTGAAACACAGCTGCTGACAGCACTTTGGCCAACGCCGTCAACTAAGAGGTGGGTTTGTTCCTGTTCATGTTTTAGACTTTGAAGCCTGTTAAACTCTCATCTAGAGACCATTTTGGTACTTGAGCCTTAGTAACCTTTGACCTACTGCTATCAAATGTTTACTTGTAGACAGACACTGAGTAAGTGTTGTGTTACTGTTGTATCTTACAGACTACCTAGATCTGTACAGGACTTGTATCTGTGTCGTGCTGTACAACAACCGACAGAGTTACTGAGGGCTGATGTATGCTGCTGACCCTGACCCAACCTGTGCTGGAAACCAAAAAGCTGTAAGTGCATCTCTTTTTAATTTGATCCTATTCATATTCTCGTGTACCTACTTGGTGACAATAGAGGGCATGGGGATCTCCAGAAACTGCTCCTTGAGGGGAACAAAGGGCAGAAGGCCGGTGTAGAAGAGGCCTAACAGCTGCAATACTCTGGGAAGGCTGAACAACACTGGAATACGAGGATTCTACAAAACACAAACACACACACACGCGGAACTTAGGCTCAACTCCCTTGAATTTAGTCGAATATTGGCGATATGTGAAGAAGTGCATCTGTACTCACAAAAAAAAGGATATCGGGATCTTGAGATAATTTGTGCAAGTCTACATTTGATTTGAACATTTTGAAAACCATCACACGATGATTGACCTACAGTATATAAAATATTTAGTATTTGTATTAAAAAAAAAGTAATACTTTTACTGGTAGCAAGTGTTTTTTAAAAAGGTGAGATTCACGTTTCATGTTAATATACCTCTTTGTAACACTTCTTTACGACCTGGTTGCTGGCGTTGCCCCAGACCGTCAGATGCTCTCTGTCGTACTTATTGACCAGCTCTGAAACCTGCATGAATTATAGAGACTTTATTACAGAAACTCCATAAAGTACATCAGGTGTGAAACATGAATGAGCAATGTTGTGTTGCCATTCCATATTACTTCAGTTCAATTGGCTTTATTGGCGTGACATTTGACATGTGTTGCCAAAGCACAATTACGATTATGAAAGAACTAAATTAAGAAATTAAATGAAGAATAATGAGAGAATTAGTTAATAGAATAAAATTGATGAAATTACTTACTCACTGCCAATCATGTTTTGACTACTGAGTTGTACATAGTCCTTAAAGTTATAATGGAACAACTGCATTTTGAGAATATTGTGGCAAAATGACAATGATGGCTCTTACATTCAATAGCTGCCTGTTTGCATGCACCTTTTGATACACAGTGAGGTAACCGCTAATGTTGATTTTAAAGGACATACAGCTAAAAATTATGGGAATCGCAAATTCTGTTAGACATGGCATCGGAAAGATGCAAATAAAAAGAGAGAAAAGTAATTTATAAGAAGTTTAAAGCACCAAAAGAAAAGAAGCAGGAGGAGACACACGCACACACCTTCTTGATGAGAGTGTCGTTGTTGACCTTGATGTCAATGTTGACAGGGGTATTAGGAAATGCATCAAAAATGTCCCTGAGGAGAGGGATGCGTTTGTCCTCTCCCCCCTCGCAGAAACACTCTGCACAGACAAGGACCAGACGAAATCACAGTCAACTTCAGATTCCACTCTCCGTGATGGGTGGGGGACATAACGTGTATTAGTCATTTCAACTGGCCAACAGCTTGTGAACTACACTATATATTATCGTCTCAGCTAAATACATTCACTACATACAGTAGACCTTTCTAATTAATTAAATTCAGGTTGATCCATCACGCCGGGATATTTGTTCCTGTATGCAAACAAACATCACAGTGAATACTGATGTTGTTGTGGTGCATCTGTGCTGTGGGTGGTGTTAGCTTTGTAGCAATCACACCAGTTGTGGGTATTATGCTCACCCCTCTGAAAAGTTACATCCAGCTTGCAGAGGTACGGCGGGAGCTCCTGCAAAGAGCACACAGCACTCAGTGGTCAACAGACAAAAAAATACAGCCGACAGTCAGAGCCTGCAACATCAGGTCAGGTCCAGAGGTGGCGTGACTGAGGGTGTTCACATTGATAACAACACAAAAGACAGAGACTCGTCAAAGCAAGATTAATGTGAAGAACGCTGTGCTTCTCTGTACTACAAGGCCAAAGAGCAGTAAAACCGTGAAGCCAATGTTCAGTTCCACAAATGTAATTTTGTTTATGAAATTGTTTAGTGGCCTTTATCGGTACGATTGTTTTTGCTGATATCACGTTTAACTATTAGTTGTGATCTGCGACCTTCAATCAAAGATGTGTAGAACAGATCAGAGTAGAGCAGAAATCCTAAGTGAGCAACAATTAATCAACAGACTCACCAAGAATTTCACCAAAAATTTTTTTTATAAATCAGGCAAAAGTTCATCATGTGACATATCAGGTGACTTGGTATGGACTTCACCTGATCAAGGCACATGATCCATCAATGTGGTTACCGCAAGTCTATACAAAAACACAACATACAACTGTTGTTTGAGTTGGTTTCATGTAATTATCTTAAATATTTGTGGACCTCTTGACCTCCGTGTCTTTTACATGATAACGGTGGCCTGGAGAGTTTTCTTGTCAACAAACATTCTGTTAGAAATAGAAATGGCATGACTGGGGAGATATTGCAGAGCTGTAACTCACAGCGTAGGACATGTCGGAGATGTAAGAGTTGATGCCAGTCGACCTCCGCAAGTTGGCGTCATGTGACACCACTACCTGTTCATCTTTCGTCAGGTGGCAGTCCAACTCCAGCATGTCTGTGCCAAGATCCACAGCACTGCATGAACCGACACACAGTACACATATTATCTATCACTGCACCTGGGAGACTCCACTGACTTTTATTAGTCATATAAAAAGTTCACCTCCCACTCCATTTATCAATCAGTCAGAAACAACGGCAGCAGTATATCACGTGAGGCTTTGACATGAACAATTATATAAGGAATCGCTGCCTGATCTGATCACAACCAAGCTCAGATGACACACACTGCCCACAATCACATGTGCGAGCACCAGTTACGTTTCACATATACACGTACAGAAATTAAAGAAAGAGCTTTGTCATTGTGACAAAGGTTTTTACTCACTGATGGAAAGCTGCCATGGTGTTCTCCAGGTTTTCACCTGCTCCTGCAAAGCAAAAAGTAAACACTAAGCCAGCGTGGTACGGTGTTCTCTTTATATCTGCGTTATTGTTGGACCCACAGCTGAAACATTGCTCTCACTGTTAGAAAAGGCCTAACAGGGACAAGTAAATGTGTACGAAATTTTATTGAATTCCCTACAATAAACGACGACAATTCCATCTGATGGATGTACAGTAATAAATACACTGCAATATTACCAAAACCATGCAAATACATCTACTAATAAAATGGTAACAGCCTGACCAGAGGTGGATAAAGTAGCCAAACACTGATCTAATTACAATCTAAAAACAATAACCCATCATTTAATAATTATCTCCACTGTCACAACGGTTGAAATGCGGTTATGATGATACTGTATTCTGACAAGAGACATTATAAAATGTGTAACCAATGGCAGCTGAAAGAGACCTGAACCTGAGGCTCAAACAGGAAAATGATGCTCATCCTCTTCATGTACAAAATCACTTCCTGAATAAAGTAGTACACAATTAAAATACACAATGGGGATCAACTGTCATGCAGCCTTTTACTTGAGGGGGATTTTGGAGAGAAAGAAAGAAGAAAAGAAAAAAAACATGATGCATGCTGAAATCGGAGCCTCCGACTCACCTCCACGATGGGAAATGTGCCTGCCGAGAAAGGTCTCGCGCTTCCTCCGGTGCAAAAGCGTCGGGCACTTCAGCAGCAGGGCAGAGGTGAGCATGTAGCCCGTTACTGTTGACAGGATGTACACAGCAGCACACATCTCCTGTCAGTGGCCTGCAAAGGAAAAAAAAAATGTAACAGTGAAACAGGATTTCAACAAACTCACCGGTTGTGTCCGTCTTTTTCTAGAGAAATAACAGTGCTGCCACTAGTAGGTGTTTTCCAATTAATTAGTCACTAAATAAAATACCAAAAATGACAAATGGCCAAAAGTGAGGTCTTAAAGCTGCTTACAGGCAAAACCCAAAAGTATCCCCTTTATATTGATATGAATGGAGATGATCAAGTATTTGTAAGTGAGGAACTGTACCCAGCAGACGTTTAAAATTCATACTTCAAATTATGGAACCTTATTCTCCCATTATCAAAGTTACAATTCATTTTTTTTTTGTGTCATTTAACCACAGAGACTGTGTGTGGGCTGCAGGAGGAGTACTGGATGCTCCCTGCAGACACACAGCCCGGCGTCACCGGGGACAGAAGACAGAAAGCAGCTCCACACAAGACGCACGTCAGCTGCTCAAAATGTTCACGTCAAAGTTTCAGTCGCACTGTCGCCCTTGTCCACTCAGTTTCTCAGTCACTGTCGGTGGGACGACTCGAGCTGCTGTGTTTCCGGCGTTTGAGAACGCGTTTAAAGTCAGGCAGCACATCAGGTAACGCTCACGAGCCGTCGCAACAACGACGTCGGCCAGGTTCCTGACGACAGCGCGCCAGTTCGGCTAACGTTAGCTGAGCCGGCGACGAGCCCTCACAAGATGAAATCTTACCTTTGTCATCAAGTTGTTTTGGGTTTCTCTTTCTTTCCTTCTTTCTTTTATTTTTCTCTTCGTGCTGACTGGCCTGCGTCAGCACCAGCGTGAGTTAGTCCGTGTGCAGAAATGTGCTAAACTGATGAACCGGCCTTTACGCTGCAGCTCCGCTGAGAACAGCTGTCAACTGTGTGCGCATGCTCCGTTTTGTGCTCAACAACAACGGCACTTCCGCCCGAGTATTTCAGAATGAAAGCGCAGTTTTGGGGAAACGCTTTCTACTGAAATAAATGTTACTGCAGTTTGTGTGTGACGATGAATCACAGGCCAGCACAATCATAAATTGTGCAGTTGGCACTTACAGTTTAAATCATCTATCTATCTATCTTACAGATTTCACACAAAACATGAATGCATACAATTATTATTAAATGCCTCTACATACAGTGGTGTTGACTTGGACCTGCAGTTTATTTTTTTTCTTAAATTAGTTTACATTTTAATTTCAGGACAGGGCAGCTAAGTTTTATTTTTATTTATTTATTTATTACATATTATTAAGTTTAAAGAACACGTGGCATTTTCACATCAAACTGTTTCAATAAAAAAAAAATGTGAGCATTGTGTTTGTCATTTGTGCCAACAAATTACAACAACCAAAACATTCCCTCAAACACCGGTCTCTATGATAAAGTGAGTCGATCACAGATCTAGTCCTTTCCTCTACCAGATGTTGCTAATGTGCAGCTGGGTAACTGACAAACAAAATACACTGCTCAAAAAAATTAAAGGAACACGTCATAAGCAGAGTATAGCATCAAGTCAATTAAACTTCTGGGATTAAGTAGCAGAGGGAGTTGTTAATCAGTTTCAACTGCTTTGGCGTTAATGAATTAACAATAGGCGCGCTAGTGGGGAGCTCATTGATGCCCTGGTCCAGATCTGGGAGGAGATACCCCAGGACACCAGGCATACATACAAGCATGTGGGGGCCATACAAACTACTGAGAACCATTTTGAGTTGCTGACATTTCAGCAAAATGGACTAGCCTGCCGCATCATTTTTTCACTTTGATTTTCGTGGTGTCTTTGTATTCAGCCCTCTGCAGGTTGATAATTCTCACTTCCATCAAATGATGTGGCATCCTTTTGTTCCTAACACATTACCCAGTCCATATCAGTAGAGATATCCAGCATGATTTTCTTTACCCATTAAGATCTGATGTGGTTTCAAAGTGTTCCTTTAATTTTTTTGAGCAGTATAATGATAGGTTAAAAGGAAAGAATGCAAACCTCTAGTCTTTTCAATGCATATAATTTAGTCAACAAAATTGCTTTCATGTTGTTATATGATCAATGTGATAACCAGAGAATTACCACTGAACAAAGTCAAAATCTTGCACATTTGTACCAGGCAAAGTTCACTTTGTGCAATAAACCATCCATGGAGATGTGATACACACCCTGGAGAGAAATACTTCAACATAGCATTATGTGCAAATAATTTCTTGGTAGTTAAACAATTTAAAAGGCTTACAGGGTTTTATTTTAAGTCAGTCTGAGTTTGCTGCCAGTGTAGTGTATGAAATTAAGTGAAAGATTAGTGTTCACAAAATGCCTCAAGGTTTAACAGTCGTTCTGGAGGAGTGGAAATGTCTGGAAGAAGAGTACCGACAACTTCAGGTAAGAAGCGGACCAAAATCAGTTGACAGTATCAGATTACTGACATAGAGAAGTTGTATGAGTCTTGCTTAACATACCATTTGCTTGCTGTTGTGCTACTCAAACCACACGATGAAATGTTTTTAATATGCAGGAGTTACACATTTTGTAAAACTGCGATATATCTTCTTGGTGTCATGTCGAATATCTTGGTTGTGCTCCTGATTGCAAACATATTCAAAAGAATTTTTAAAAAGTTGAAATGTTCCCTGTAATCTACATTTCCTTTGGTTATTGATGTAACCCCATGCTCTTCTCATCCAGGAGACACACAGAATGTACTTACAGAAACTGGATGAAATGTACAAACTGCAAAACAACTGCTCTTCCTCCATTTCCAGTCAGCGCAAAAAACTGAAAGAAGTGTCCAACCTAGTGAAAAAGTAAGCTTACAGACACACACACATTTGCATCAACACAGATTTAAGGCAACATTTACAGACACATACAGTAAATCCAGTCATACACAAACATATATGCACACAGATCCACAGGGTGAAAGAAACGCTTTCTGTTATGGACAAAGTGGACCCCTCTCAGCTCAACCCACATGCACACACAAACAAACATGTGATGTGGTATGACACGGACCTATTTTACACACTAATATCATCCATCAGATGCAGCACAGGACCACCAGACGAAGATTCTACGACCTTGGACAAAATCAAAGAGAAAATAAAGACGCGACCAAATGCTTTCTTTGAAATGGAGGCTTTCCTTCCCAAAAAAAATGGGTGATGACTTCTATTTAATCAAAATACAAGTTGATGTCATTGATCTGATTAAAATACATAAAATCAGGTGTATTACATGTATTTCCTAATATAAAGATAAACAAGAAGAATAATATAATTGTTTCATATCGTAGGTTATACCTCAGTCTGGTTCTTGGAAACGTGAATGTTACTCTTTTCAGTAAGCAGTCAAAGTAAGCAATGACCATCGAAGCCAACACACACCCTGAATATCAAGTCCACTTTTTATTTGCATGGTAACAACTTTCAGTCCGTCTTTAGATGTATCAGCTAACTTTCACTCAGCTTTTGCTCGGCTGATGAATTTCCTCCTGTGTTGTTATTTTGAAATGCCTTGTACCGTATATTGAGACCTGAATTTGTCACGTCCTTGTCAGATTTGCCTACAAAGATGAATATGAGAAGTTCAAGCTTTACCTCACAGTCCTCCTGCTGCTGTTCTCCTTCATATGCTATTTCTTTGTGAGCTACAGGTAAGCATCAGCATATCACACATCACAGCTATATGGACACTGCATGTACTGTGTGTCTAAATCCAGCACTTCTTCTCATGTCCCTGACTTTAGATTTCTTGATGCAATCCTCAATTTCCTGCTGGTGTGGTACTATTGTACATTAACTATCAGGGAAAGTATCCTCATCACCAACGGTTCCAGGTCAGCCCTACTGAAACTAGTCGTTATTGCTCGATCAAATCTTCTTCTTTAAGCCAGTCACTTTAACAAAGCGTAGAAACATACAATTTAAATATCTAACAAAATGTATCCTGCATCATAGAATCAAAGGCTGGTGGGTCATTCATCACTACGTGTCAGCTTTTTTGTCCGGTGTAATGCTGACATGGTGAGTAGAGGAACATAAAGAACACTAAGTAACAAATTAATAAATAATTAAACTCTATTTTAACTCAGAATATGTAATTTGTACGATGCTTGCAGGTGATTCTTATCCCTCTTTTTGTTACTGTTAGAGAAAATCTACATCCATTAAATTTCAGTTTATTCTATGTAATAACAAAGTTCCTCCCTTTCACACCCAAGGCCAGATGGGAACTTGTACAAGACCTTCAGGAACCAGTTCCTTGCCTACTCCTTGTATCAAAGTACGGTCAAAGTACTTGAGATACATGCATGGTCCAAATTTTTCTAAATCTAAACGCCAAAGTCTGATCAGTGTTTCTATTTATCTGGAACACACAGGTTTTGTTCAGTGTCTGCAGTGCTATTATCAGAGTGGATGTCTGTACAGACTTCGAGCTCTGGGTGAAAGACACAACATGGATCTGACCGTGGGTGAGACGCACTGTAACATGCCAAGGAAACGCATAGATGCAGTCAGCAAGGCATATCATATTTAAATAATTAGTAACAATTTTAAGAACCAACAATACTCCATCAGACATGTCCTGGGCTCCTCATTGTCACTAGTGTAATAAAGAGATGTGGGAGGGAATACAATGATTTAAACTCTTGTCTTTCTGATTTTAGAGGGATTTCAGTCATGGATGTGGAAAGGGCTGACGTTTCTTTTGCCCTTCCTCTTTTTTGGTCATGTGAGTACAGTCTGTGCAACTGAAACAAATTTCCTTTAACTACTCTTTAGTTTGCATTAAAAATGCTTTCTCATGGTTTAGACTGGATGACACAGAAAATCTGATAAAAAATGCTGATGTCATTCTAGACTTGATATTAGTCTGTGCATTCAGGCCAGTAGTGGACAATTACTTAAATACAGTTTTGAGGTACATGCAACTTTATAATTCTACTCCTACTTGACAGCTGTAGTTACTAGTTACTTTTCACATTAAGATTTTATATTAAAAATAAATGAGAAATGTATAACACATTGTTAAAGAATAAAGCAGTTGCTTCCTACCATATTGTTTTGTGGCCTCTAACAAAACTATCCAATTGGGATGACAGTTCAGATGATAAATATTCCCAAATATACATTTTTGTAGCAGAACCTCATTTATCATCTCAAGACCCCTCAGATTTATCTTGTGACCCTTTCGAGGGACCTGTCCCCTAGGTTGGGAACCACTAGGTTAAATTCTACACAGAGTAGTTACAAATAGCTCCATCTCAACTACAAAGGTAAAATGCTGCTTACACATGAATACAATCAGTATTAACAATCCAATAATGTTATACACAATAATATCAGTTACATGGATAATTTCTCTGCATAATGATTACTTTTACTTTTGATACTTTAAGCTCATACTGCTGACAATACATATGGACCTTTGCTTGTATTTAAGTATCTGTATCTAAGCATTTTTAGATTGTGGTATTGTACTTGTGGTATAGCTTAATCTTTAACGTGTCTGCACAGTTGCAAACCATATACTTTTAACAAAACGAGCCCTTAAGTCCTCGTGTTTTGTCTTATAGTTCTGGCAGCTCTTCAATAGCCTCTCTCTCTTCGGAATGACTCAGCTCCCGGACTGTAAAGAATGGCAGGTCAGTACCTTCACAGTCATTTCACCCTGTTCCTGCTTTTATAAAAGATTGACTGTATTCACCTTTAATGCACAGCATTAATACTTCTTATTTGTTTATGTATGTGTACACCACTAGAGGGCTTAATATTTGTATGCTACAATGTGATCATATCATATTACTGACAGTCTAGTGTTACATTGTAATGAGTTTTTGTACATATTTTATATTTTTTGTTGTTTATATATAGTTTTTCTGTGAAATCAGCCTCATGAATTTACATTTGCGTGATTGAAAGTAACTCCACATTAGTGCTGAATATTTCATCCACACCTGATCCTGATAAATTAAAGCTATTATGCTTACTCATGTATTGTTCTCTTGTATTGTGTTCCACGTGATGCCAGGTCCTGATGTGTGGTCTCTGTTTCCTTATTCTGTTCATGGGAAACTTCTTCACCACTGTCGCTGTGGTGCGTCAGAAGCACAAGAGCAGGAATCAGAAAGCAAAGAGTCTATGATACATACTAATAAAAAATCTACAAAATGTTGTCTCACATGCTCCTCTCCAAATTAAAGCGCTTGCCGTCGTTATTGCTGTCATTAACATTATTTGTTATGTTATTAAGCTATGAACTTATTTTAAATCAACTGGCTATTATTACAAACCATGTACAGTAGATAAAGAAATATTAAAAGAATGTTATTACTAATCAATCACCAATAAAGGTTAATCATGCTCCACAATACCTACATGTTCTCATCTTTGTATTATTAGTCAAATGACTCAACAATGAATAAAAGCAATATCCAATGTCCAATAAAGTTTATCATTTTACAAACAGCAGTTACTGTGAAGCCGTTTTTAGTACTTCTCCACATTTTGTGCTTGTGTGTACATGTGTCTGAATGTGTTTGATTCATTTTTATGGGCTTTTATCCGTTTCTCTGCAAGATTAAAAAAAACATATTTTATGCAGTTATGTTACATTAGACAATTATTTTCTCCCTGTGTTTAAAATGCATCCTTAACTGAAGATAGAACTGGGGAATGCATTCATTCCGTCATATTTTACGTACAATTTAAAAATATTTGTACTGCATTTCTTACTCCACAACATTTCCTTGAAATCAATAATAAGTAGTTATTTTACATATTAGGATTTTATGTACCAAATACATGATGAGTTTATAAAATATGCATTGTTGGTATAGATTAAACTACCCAAAAGTCTAAAGTAGTTCAACTTAGCTCCACCTCCATCAGTTACTAATGCAATCAGAAATAATAATCAATTATCATACATACATTACATTCATACATTTATATAGCAATAAAACAAAGTAGCAATACCATACTGTAAAAGTACTTGCATTCATATGTTTACTTTGACTAGAAGCATAAAGTAAGTATAAGAGTAGCCTACTTTATTAATCCCAGTGGGATATGGCAGAAAAACAAACCTAAAGCAACATAAGCAAACAAAGAAGTAAACAAGAAAATATAAAAATAACTAGGAACCAAACTAGGACGATACGCTAAATATATAATGAGAGTGTATATTCTGTACACGGTTAGTGCAAATCCAGCAGATAATGAACAGTATGTTGACAAATACATTTGATTTGCAATTGAGCATTCGGGTTTGTTAAGTATGGATCTAGTACAGTATGTTAGGATGAAATGCTTGTATGCTTGACTTTGACCTGTAACCGAGTATATTTTATAATGTGGTATTGACACATTTTACTTAAGAATCTGAAAACGTCTTCCACCACTGCAAGGAATAGCTGAGCATGCAGGCAGAAAACCTCACAGGCTGTTGGGCTATCTAACATGTGTCCTTGGTACTGTGACTAGAAACACCGGAGGACATTATATATGAGTCTGCTTTTCCTTTTGGCAGAGATACACAGTCTGGCACTGGTTGCATTACACAACCATGACCCTTATCCTGATGCACCTCGACAGTCATTTATTGTAGCGGGTTACGTGTACGCGGTGACCTTCTCTAATGTCTCAGTAGACCGGTCCAACTTGAGACACGCGTCCGCTTAAATTAAAAATAAACGCGCATAATTTCAACACAGCCAATTTAAGCAGAGGTCTCTCTTTACAAACACGCAGGCACGCCAGCAGCTTTTTAAATAGTGAAAACGTGTCTAGGTTAGACGTATTTGGCACTGAAAATGCAAGAGTCCACCCCGCTGCCAGGACCGAGTTGGTTTGATCCTCCACGGCGTAAAGTTTCCTTCCGCGTTGAGCACAGTGTGGGACACAAAGAGGGGAGGCGAAGGTAAGCAAACATCAAACTCACCTTTTCTCAATTGTACATCGAGCTGTAGCCCGTGGCAGTCTGTTGGAATTGCACGTCAACGATATTGAATTCACACCGAAGCAATAGAAGCTTAAAATACAGAGGAAATATTCCGCTTTTTCAGTGAAACATTAGCTTAAGAGAAGTGCTGACTCCAGTGTTGCGCAAACTGAGGCGAACTTATATTTCTTTGGGGCAAGTCGTTTCTCGGCAAGCTGTAGTTTAAAACACATTAGATTTAAAAAAAGTCTTTGTACATACAACACTGTTTTGTCTCTGAATGTACCTGTATTTTTAACAGCACCATGTCTTCAGCCAGTGTTGCCACGGTCCAGAGAATAGTCAGGGCCCTAAGTCCCCTCCCACTTGGTCAACCTTTTTTTATTTTATTTTATTTTATTTTATTTTACCTGGCTAACAGGTAACCAGCTCTGACTCAAATGAAACTGACACTGCACGTGGAATTTCATACACGGACACCGGTGCCGATATCTCGACTGTTACACAACTACCTGCTTTGAGCAGAAAGGGGTGTATTCTCGGGATGAACTCCCGTAAACTTGGTACATGTCAGAATGGTTCATTGATTATTTGAACCTCCAGTGACAACAGCTACCAAAGCTTTTTTTTTTTTCTCCACTTGGCTTTATTGGCAACTAACCAAAGTCTCGCATGGTTTTTCAGCACGCCATATGTTAGCCACTATTTGGCATTTAGAGGGACAGGTGACAGTTTTTTTTTAAAAACAAGCCGACTCTTATTTGGACAGTTTAATATCCTTGGCCAGACCTGTAAAACATTAAGCATTAATTATTATTAGAGGTGAGCTTGCTCTATCATACAAGCTCCTCTCCTCCATAAAGAATAGTCACGTCATGTTTTTGCTCATGTCATGTCATGTCTTTGAAAGGGCAAACAAGCACACTGTGTGAAATGAACAAGAACAATATAATTAGTAATTAAATTCTTAATATTCAAAATAACTAGTAAAATGTGCCTGTGTTGCTGTGTAGTTCGGGCTGGCTGTTATTGTTACTACCTGTAGCAGCGTACTGTATACATGTATGTACACGGTATGAACATGAGACAGGGGATGCTGTTAGGGCTGCTAGTTGCCCCTGCTGGGAGATCACCAGGAAAACGTAATCGGCATGGATACTATATCACAACAGAGAGCGAGGAGACACTGATACTGTGTGTAAGTGATGTAGCTTGTGGCCACCGTTTTTAGGTCCTCCTCAGACTTCGCATCAGTTGGGAGTTTATTTGGTACATCTAGCTAAGACTAATATGTTATTTATTCTACCCTCATTGATATAAATGTGGTGGACAAAAAATACCTCTCAGTATAAGGCAATACAATTAATTTGCACCACAAATGGATAAGACACATCAACTGCTCCTTGTTCGATTCCAGCCCTTGCATGTCATTCCCCTGTCTCCCCTTGTTTCATGGTGGCTTCTATACTGCCCAATGTCCAATAAGGGCAAAATGCCCCAAAAAAAGTTTAATATAAAAAAAAAACCAACCCAACTGATATTAATTCCGAATTCCTAGGTGTAACGAACAAACTGGCAACTGAGTGTATTTGGGTAGCTGCTTTTGTGTTGGACGCTATAACTTTGTTATAGCACCTAACAGTGGTCAAACATTTCCATTAAATTTATCTCCCCTTAAATTGACCTGGGAGATGTGTTCTTTGCAGTATGCTGATTTGAGAAAATATGATTGAAATATTCTATTTTGGAATCACCAGAAACTGTGTTTGACTGTTAGGTTTTTATCTGATCACAAGCCTTTAAATCACCATGACTTCTGTACCTACTGTCATAGCTACCTCTGTGCATACAGAAATAGCTGGAGTAGTTTGCTTAATATGCCAGTGAGTCAGCAGTTTACTAGTGAGCAAGCTGGCGTTTTGTTGCACGAGTGTGTGCATGGATGTGTCAATCAAACTGTTGTGAAGTTGTGGACTAGCCAGTTTAAGGGTTCAGAGAAAACCTTCTCATTGTTTTCACTCCTTGACCCAAACTGAAACTTGAGAGTTCAGAGTATGAAGTGTTTCTGTGCTCTGTGTGAAAAGAGCTGCTTTCCATGATAAGAAGTGGGTTAATGTTATAGTATGTAGAGCTAATTGTCCAGTAATGCTCACACAAATGCCATCATTGTATGGTATGGCATGGCATGTAGATTTCTGCTCACACATGTTATCAGTTGCATTGCCTCTGTGCAGCAGTTTAACCAGTTTTCTGCAGCTGAGATTTTCACCTGATGCTGTTCAATTGAACAAGATTTTTAATTGCAGATTTTAAATTACAGCTTCCTTATATTAACAACTTGTATTTAACACATTCATCACAAGTTGTGAAACAGATGAGTCGATATAAGAAACTAGAAAATTAAGGGCACATAAACTAAACTGTAGCATATATACAATCATAAGATAATGATTATCTTATAAATAAAATTAATGGGTTGTCTTTTGATTAATTTTTACATCTAGTAAACCTTGATTAATCTTTAAACCTAGTAAAAAAATAAAATTGCTTATTTAGTCTAATCAGAAGTCCAAAAAATCCAAAGGATTTATTTATACAATCATAGCTGGAAGTGGAAAATATGTGCTATATTTGCTTGATAAGTGGAAAACATTATGGCTCACTTATCAAATTAGATTTTTTTTGTAATTCAATTGATCATATAACTCTACTTTAGTGTTAAGTAAAAATCTTTCCTATGGCAGATTGGTCTAATAGCCGTGTTCGTTCTGTCTCCATGTAAAGTGTCAACATGGCAGACATAGACGCTGAGACCGCTACCCACACCGAGCCAATGGTGGACGAAGAGGACCCTCTCTTCAGCAACCTGGACCTCTTCCTCTTTTCCTTGATTGTCGGCCTCGTCATTTACTGGTTCATGTCCCGCAAGAAGCCTGAGCCCATCCCTGAATTCAAGAAGCTTGACACACCGTGAGTATCCATCATGGTGTACCTGGGTTTAATTTGTTTTCTTTCTTTTTTTAAAGAGTTTGGAGTATTGCCTGGTTTTTATTCAGATTTGACTTCATCTTTAGGATAAACAATTTAACCATATAGTGTGTATTTTGTAACAGTTTAGTACTTTTAGGCCTTAAACATCAATCTCATGTAGTGTTGGGTATTGCGCAGGTTATTGATTCTGAATTTGCTCAGATCCTGGCTCACATTCTATATATTATTTGTAATGTAAAGACGATGTAATTGTTGGGTCTAATACTACTAAAAAGAGTATGGGCTACACCTGTACTATATGAAAAGTGTCCGTAGAGAACTTCAGTATAATTTGGCACTATATAATTAAACTGAATTGAACTGAACAAAATATGTTGAAGGCAAAAGCCAAAGAAGTTCTTTCTAAGCAAGCTGTAATTTAAAAAAGATGTTTGCAACAGTTGCGTGCACTAGTATTCATAATTAATTAATATGCTGTTAAAACACTCATAAAATAATAACAAAATTACTTAAATTTCATTGTTATTTTTATGCTGTGATTGCATTTCGCTGTATCATCACTGTCCTCAGTGAAACTTGTAAGCGCTAGTTCCAGTCAGCCATATTGTAAACAGTATACATGTGTTGACACAGGTTCTGCCTGAGGTTTCTGCCTGTTAAAAGGCAGCATTTTCCTTGCCACTGTCGCCTAGTGCGACATGGTGGGATTGGTCTTAAGTTTGTTTCACAGTTCTCATAAATTTCATCCTATTCTCATATTTAGAGGCAGCCTTACTTGTTGTCTCCATAGACCTTTGTATTTATCTAGGCGTAGTTTTGTTTTTTAGTCACCAATAGCTTCTGTTGAACAAACCTCTCAAAGAGGGGCAATATATCATTGAGTCCATCCTCACCTCCTCCATGACCATCTGGTATGCTGCGGCCGCTGGCAAGAGCAGACTGCAGCGTATCATTCGCTCTGCTGAGAAGGTGATTGGCTGCAATCTACCTTCCCTCGAGGACCTGTACGCCGCCAGGACCCTGAGGCGTGCAGGAAAGATTGTGGCTGACCCCTCACACCCCGGACATAAACTCTTTGAATCGCTCCCTTCTGGCAGGAGGCTTCGGTCCATCAGGACCAAAACCTCAAGCCACAAGAACAGTTTCTTCCCGTCTGCAGCTGGCCTCATCAACAAGGACAGGACCCCCCTTCTGACTCGGACACCCATACCCCCATAACCCCTTTCTCTCACAAGGGCTCTACACGTTATATTAACGCAAGCCCCAAGACAATTTGTATTGCATACTGTGAGCTTTGCACATCCCGCAGCTAATGCTTGCACACCTTCCACATGTGTACAGCTCTAATATCCATATTCTGTACAGCTTGTTTTTGTTCCAAATTTTTATCTTTATTTGATCTTATTTTACTTAATTTTATCTTATTTTCATATTCATATTTTATTGCGCCAACGCACCAAAGCAAATTCCTGTATGTGAAAACGTACTGGCAATAAACCTGTTTCTGATCCTGAAACACAGAAGATGTGTGTGACCCTAAGGTTGTGAAGTCACGTTTCTCCATTGAGCTGTATCCCAGCATTAGTGATGATGTCCTTTCTGATCTCTGCTCTCTGCTCCTCCACCGTGCGTGTGCGCACACCGGGTTATGTGTGTGCCTTCATGCCTGTAACTGGGGTATTTGGTGCTTTTAAGGCATCAAGTCATCAAGTTCTGTGTACAAGTTGTCACTATATTAGCCTTGAGGGTGAGTGTGTGAGAGTTCACAGCTTTAAGGCTCGTAAATGTTCAACTAGTAGCCCATGGTTATTTTTCTCTATCCTCTCTCTCTCATTGCCTGTAATCCTCTCTTCCTCTGTTCTCTCCCCTCATCACTTATCAGTGCAGTGATGGAGGCTTGGCTTGATTTAGTTTTCCTTCCATTGGCCACATTTGTAATCCCTCCCCAACCACAACACAATATCTTTGGTCAACAGAGTAAAATAGCCACGGGCCAGCAGCAGCAGCTGTGTGGCTGAGGTCTTCTTGCGTGGTTGTGTGAATGGAGACCGTGTTGGCTGAATGGGTGGGATCCTGACCGTTTGTGTGAAAACAGGAGGTTGGCTATAAGGGGGATAGACCCCTGTACAGCATGTTTTGCTTTGGGGAGAGCGTGTATCTGTGGAGGGTGGGAATACAGGAAAGGGAACATAAAGCAACACAAGCGCACAAGCTGGTCTCCCCTCCCCTTAAAGGGCGTAGTGATTACCTAACTGTTATGAAGGGGGTGTAGTCTTCCATGTCTTTCCTGTGCTTTTGTTTTTGGCCCTGAACCCAATTTGAAGGTTCCCTGGAGAGCAAATGAGGAGTGTGAGCCAAGCTCCTTTTGTGAGTCCTCTCCAAAGGTGGAAAGTTGAGGCAAAAGACAAGCAACCCTTTCTTTGCCCTGAGTTACTTTTTTTTTTTTTTCATTCTTCTTTCCCCACTCTCCTGTTTTTTCTTTTCTGTATATGTGTGTGGGCTGAGCTGCTCTGCCATTGGAGTAGGGCCATGTCACAAATGGAATCCTTTTATGATAAATGAGGTTGCTATAGCAATGACATTCCCCTCTCTCCTCCAGTGAGATGGGGGCGGGGGATACTTCAGAAGGGGAAAAAAAAAAACTACCATTCACAGCTCTCCCCAGCGAGGAGTTGCTCTGATAACCAGCCAAATTCTCAGAATGGATCTTGTAGACATTTTCGTTCCCAACACCTTTCAGACGGGAGAGGAAAAGGGGCGGAGATGTTGAGGAAGGCATTTTCAGCCCGAGAGTGTTTCAGTGAGTGTTTCAGTGTGTGTTTGTGTGAGTCAAAAGTGTGGGTCTGCAGCTCGGCTGCGTTTTATGGGAAAGTCAGTTTCCCACCATTGTGTCCTCAGCAGTTGCCAGACACTGACAGGGCTTGTAGGCTGTGTGTGTGTGCGTTGAGTTCTCTGTGTGTGGAGAACAGACGCTGCTGGCTTCAGAGAGCAGAAGAGGCAGAGTTCAGATCGTGTTGATAAGGGCAAGTAGCTCTTCCGACCCTGCGAGTGTCTGACTGCCTTTCTGGTCTGGTTTTATTTTTTTCTCATCCTATGGTTGCGGAGTGTTGACGTCCTGCTTTTGATTTTGAGCGTGGCGGTTCCCGGCGTAGCCTAGCCAGTGGTGCTAGTGGAAGTGGTGAGCTACAGGGCTGCATGCCATGGGCTGTGTCTTCTCCCTGCCAGAGGACAGGAGAGATGCTGCTGAGAGGTCAGTAATGTGTTTGATTTACTGCTCCTTCTAAGGCACCGTAAGATATATTGTTTATGATGCTGGCTTGAAGTTGTCTTACACATTTGCCTCCAGCTACTGTTAAATTGTGCTGTTGGATAGCACAGATCACACGTGTGAATGAGTAGGCTAAGTTTTTGTTTGTACAAAGTCTTGAAACTTTGTTCAAATTAAGCAATTTTATGTTTTCAAGGTTAGGAATACTAATTTGAATAAACGCCTTAAAAAATGCTTGATGTTAAACATAATTTGATGTTTCATCTACACAATCACTCATGTGAACCAAAAATATTTTTAATATTTAAAATTCAACAATCTCGTCGTCATATTTGTTTGTTTTGTCTCTTATCGTTTATACTAACAATTTAGATGTGAAACTCGTCGAGTCTGGACATTTCTGGTTTAGGCACATTGAAAGTGCTTGAATTTGACTCCTAAAACTGTACACACCCTGCAAGTTTTGAACTGGTGGCTTGTTTCTAGCGCAGAGTGGCAAGATAGTGGTTTCAAAAATAAAACCATACACTGTTCCCAGTAGGTTATGTAACTGATGGTCGTAGAATCTGTTTGACTACAAACACAATTCAATTATTAGGTCTTCTGTTTTTTTCCCCACTTTTTCCACAAGCTCCTCAGACGCTGGCTGTTCAGTCAGTTACCGTGTTAGCTGCCACTGTGTTGTATGTTTCCAGCCTTGTTTCAGTTTAATAATTTAACAAACATAGCATGAGTTTGATTTAATTGATTGTAGCATCATGAAATCATCTCCACTGAACTGTGCTTGTTTGAAAAGGTTTAGTTCTTGGATGGATTAATGAATGGAAAGTTGGTTTTCACAGTACACAGAGATGATCTATTGGCCTAAACAGTAGTTCTAACAATGGCTAATTGCCAGCATGCACAAGGAAGGAAAATATGTTGAAGATTAAGAGCTGCATGTTTGCATGTTATTAGAGTCCAACTGAAACTCTGAGCAGATGCATTTATTCCTGTTTGAAGATACCAACTTTAAAAATGTGTGATTTGCAAACACAGTTTTTATTTACTTTTAGTTAAGTAATGTTGGTCAGTTTCAGGCTGCAACTAGTAGTTCCACAACACTAACAATGTGTCATCAACTGTTTGCTGTATGGACAGTATGGTTAATCTTAGACACAATCTAGATACAGTATTCAAATCCTGCATAGATTTTGAACTCCTGGCTCATTTCTAATCAGAAAATCTTCCCTGTTGAGTGGCAGTGAGGCCGACGCTTTCAGCTGATTAAAAATTCAGACAGATCCAGCTAAAGTTGTCAGGAATGCTTCAGCTTGGGGGCAAAGGCTTGTTTCAAATTTCCCTCAGGAATTTACACTTTCCTTCAGAGTGCAGTCGGTATTTACCACATTTTTATGGCATGTTGGGCATCAATCCCACATGCCTGCAGTCTGCATACCGCTGATCTGTGGATGGGTTCTGGAGGTTGTAAATTGTTTGAGTAAATGTGTGTTCAATACAAAATGGAATCATGTGAATATGAATATATGATTCATGTTTCATATAGCCCAGGTCAAATATAGCAAAGTAATATATTGTCTCTGTTTATCCCTCAGCACTTTTGGATGTGGAAAATCTGAAAATATATTCATCTGCTTGTAGTTATGTGTAGCCTTTTTTATTCCTTTTTCAGTGCAGACAGAATTACAGCTGTCCACTCAGACCTTTGATGCTGAATGAAGCGGCGTTGCCTTTTATTTGGCTCGATAATGGCTTTCACTCTGTGTCCCTTTTTTATCAACGCTGTGTTGACACATGCTGTTTTGATCTGTTCCCATCCGTTACTTCCTAGATAAATCTGAATCCTGATTTTAGAATTACTTTGAGGTGTAATCCAGTTCGTGCTTGTGCACACGGCTAGTATGACTAATGCTTGTGTGGCTGCTGAGTCGCTGCTCTGCTGCTCACTAACAATGAATAGACAATTTGACCACATTGCCCAAAAGTTGGTTGCTGCACATTATTTCTTTGCTAATTTTTTAAAAATGTGTTCATATCATGCATTGTCGTTAGATTGAGCAATACGGCTGAAATCTATAAAATTATGAGATTATTCTTTGGATATTATTTATTGCAATATAGTGAATGAATTGCACAAAATAATCAAATTGATGAAAATACATTTTCATTTTATTTTGAATTTGACAATATTTGCCATGTGTGATGTTTGGTGAATGTGGTCATTGCTTAATAGTTCATTTTTTTAATCGCAGTATAATGGTGAATGTCTAAGTAAAATTGGATTTTTTTGGGGGGGGTGGGTTTTCAGAGCACCCACAGCAAGAGAAACAAGTTTCATCGAGAAAATGAAGAAAACGGTGAGCATTGTTTAAATTTTTTCCACTTAACTCTTCCAATCATTTGTGTTCTGCGTCAACCATCTGTCAATTTTATTTCTTTATTTTTATCTGTATACACACACGTAAGTGTCTTTTTTGCTTAGGTCTTATTACCTCTACTATCTGTCTCCCCTTGTATAGAGTACATTTACCTGTCCAGAAATTGGCATTGAAACGTAGAAATTTAACTTTTGATCCATGTATATGCCCTGATAATTTCAATCAACAAAACTGTGGTGAAAAAGAAAAAACTCTCCAGGAGCCATTTTTTGTTGCTGTTGTTCCTAAGCATTACTCAGGGTTTTAAATGAAGACTGTGCGCCATTTGAACTTGCAGATATACAACGTTCGACAGTGTTGTTGGTGTTCACCACATGTTGATCGACCTTGAAGTTGTTTCCCCCAGTAAATACCTGTTTCGTGTCGAGTCGAAGCGCTTCAGTTGAAAAGTCGATTTGTAGTGTTTTTTTATTTATTTGTGGGCTGTAGGCTGTCAGGAAAAACACATTCAGTAAAATGTAGTTTTCCTCCTCTTTTCCTCTGTGGACAGCGAATAGGACGACTACAATGGCCTCCCTGCTATCGTGACAATATGCTGTTCTAGATTTAGAATCACTGCTTTGACTTTGATGGCTCTCTGTTTTCGAGCCAGCCTTGAGAAAAGACTTTGGTTTTGAATCATGTGGTTTTGCTGCAAATAGTTCAGATACCATGATGGTGGCAGAAAATAACTTTGGCCCCCAGTGATATTTTAATTTTGTCTGTTTTTTTTTTTGTTATGAATTATTGTGGCAACATTGTAGGCAACGATAACATATTTCATGATTCTCACAAATACAATGTACAGTTGGAGCTGTCTGTTTATATAAAGAGGAGTTATGTTTTTTGTGTGTGTCTTTGTGTGACATGCTGTACACTGTTGTTACCAATGCGGGAAATACATTCTGAATATATTTAAGATCTTTTGTACTTGCACGTGGTTTGTGTTTAATAAAGAAGCCTGTAGACATGAGATGAGATGGGTTAGTTTTTTATTATAGTTATTAACACCATGTGAATGTTTTTTTGTCAATTTGTAACCAGGGCAAGAACATCATTGTGTTCTACGGCTCCCAGACGGGTACAGGAGAGGAATTTGCTAACAGACTGTCCAAAGATGCTCAGCGCTACGGCATGAAAGGAATGGCTGCCGATCCAGAGGAGTATGACATGGTAATTTGCACCAGTGGAGCAACATACAAACCACCACAAGATTAAAATGAACTGAGGCCCTTCTCGTTCTTTAACACATTCCTCATTATGGCTTCCAGGAAATGATTTGTGATGTCATGGAAAAAGCTTCTCATGCATTGTCCAGACGTGAGACAAAGAGTCATTTTGATGATAATGATTTAATACATATCCCATGGCAGATTCTAAATTAGCCAAATAATAGTTTATAATAACTACAAGGATATGATCCCCTCTAATTTTAAATTCACTGTGCTAAAATAAACCTGTCCAGACAAGTGAGTCCATAAAGACCCAAGGGCAGCACATGCTCATATCAGCATGTGTATGCTATTTCAGTCAAAATTATAATAAAGTAATAATATTTTGACATCAGGCTTTATCTAAGAATGTGTAGCAACACTGAGAACCAGTATAGACATAGATAATATACTTTTTGGTTGTTAGACATATGTTATAACTTGCTGACAGGTCAGCTCTTGAGAGAGCCAGTCAGGCATTGAAGACAAACTTCCATAAAAAGGTTAGTTCTTCAGTGCGTAATTTCTCTAATTCTGACGTCTCATTTCCCAGGGGGAACTATCCCGTCTGTCTGATATTAAAAACTCCCTCGCCATATTTTGCATGGCCACCTATGGTGAGGGAGACCCAACAGATAATGCCCAGGACTTCTATGACTGGCTGCAGGAAAATGATGAAGACCTCTCTGGACTAAACTACACTGTGAGTCTTTGTGCTCAAGTATTGTGTGTGTGTGTGTTACAGGAAGGCTGAGAATTATCATAAAACTAACTTATGGAATTGTGTTAGTGGTGCATAAACATGTTGGCATTAGGTTGCCCAATTAAGTGCAACAAAAAGTACTAAAGGGACAGCAAATTGCATGATGTTAGTGACCATACATAGTGCTACACTGGCTGTTTCTGCACTTGCGTGTGTTTTGAGCTTTGATGCATTTCATTATCCATTAATCTATCAGTTATTTTCTCAGTCGTTTGGTTCATACATCAGAAAACTGTGAAACATGCCCATCACAATATTGTACAGCCCAATGTGACGTCATCAAATGTCTTGTTTTGTCCGACCAGCAGCCCAAAACCCAATATGTTAAATTTACTGTAATTTAAGAACAAGAAAAGCAATTAATTTAACAACTCAGAACCTGAAACTATCAAACAATTGACATTTTTCCTTAAAAACTACTAATACTTTATAAAAATATTTGCAGATTAATGCTCTATTGTTTGATTAATCCGGTTCATGGGTGTTGCAGCTCTAGTTCCATGTTGAAGTTAAAATCATGTGAGCTCAATTGATTTTATAGACTTAATATACAGTATGTGAATGACTGATGTTGTTCAATGTGCACATTTACTGTATATATTCTGTTTTGCCTCCTACCTGCACCCCTGCACTATAATGAAAGGTTGTTCTGTTTTTATAGAACTCAAATTATTTCCCTTTCATATTTTTTTATTTTTTTAAGAGTTTTGCATAAAAACTGCTGGCATATACAGGCTGGATTTTCAATACTCGCATGCATATAAATCCAAATTTTGTTCACTATTGCTCATTCATGCTGTGTCAGTTTGCATATCGGTATTACTGACATACAGCGCGTGCACACAGGCCTCACTAGCATGAGCTGTGTTGAGTTTTGTGTGCTGTCATATCTGTCATTGTCGAGATGAAGCACCTCTGGTCTCATTTGAGTGAAGGACTCGACTGGGAAATCTAGTTAAATTCTTGGGCACAGTCACATCCTTCCTCCCGCATTTTATCAATTGTCTCTCTGGTCTGTTTTCGAGTGACTACATACATTACAGTCACAGACATTTTAAGGGTTCTTGTAAGACATTATTCGATTTGGCATGTTTTCATTCTGTATTTTAGTAGAATAAATCACCTGGCAACAACTAGATAATGTGGTCATCATCCTTAAACCAAAGCGTAGTTAATCATCTACATTGATTTATTGCTTAACTACATGAGACCATTTATAAATGTATTGTTAGCAACAACTTTTAATAAGTTCGTGTACTATTCGCTGTGCCTTTTCGGTTCAGGATGAAGCCAAGATCACTTATTGATGGTTTCTCTTCTGTTTCCAGGTATTTGCTTTGGGCAACAAGACATATGAACACTACAATGCAATGGGAAAATATGTTGACAAAAGGCTGGAAGAACTTGGGGCCACACGCATCTTTGACCTTGGTTTAGGAGACGACGATGGCAAGTGAGTGACCTTTAACCTTTCACTCAACATTTTTCTGAGTATAGAGGTGTTCAGTGCAGCATGAATAACATGACCTACAATATGTATGTTAAGTACATGGTCAGCATTTTTTTGGGATCTTGAAATCTAATGACCTGTAAGAATATTGAACACATTGACTATATACAGAAGGTATTTCATAATTGAAATATATTTTTTTGTTTTACTGACCACTTCCCTGTAATGCCACCACCAGGACATTTACGTTTATTCACCCCAAAATCCTACAAAAATCAGTATGTTTGCTGCATCAAATGCATATTATGGGGTGTAATAATAAACACATCAGCATGTGGGGCCACTGGGCTTAGTCTTGTTATTTTCAAAAGACACTCCATCATTCTGGAGTGTTTATGTTTAGCCTTTTTTAAGAAACATTTTTAAATTATATTTGTAAAATGGACACGGTTGTTACTATAAATAAGGAGTCTAATTTGTTGAACGAGGGTGGCTTCAATCATCTTCCTCAGCTGACGGACCTGGTTTTGTCTTTCAGTCTGGAAGAGGACTTTGTTTCATGGAGGGAGCAATTCTGGCCGGCCGTCTGTGAGCACTTTGGCGTGGAAGCCTTAGGAGATGAATCAAGGTTCGTTATTGCTTTTTAATTACCATATCGTTGTCCCCATCATTCTTAAACTGTCTTGTCTATACCCTGAACGTCTCCCCCCCCCCTCACTCTTTTCCAGCTCTTTACCATCTTAAAGGGAACATTAAAAAGATGATAGGAGAAACACATTTATGTTTACTTCAGAACACAGAAGTTAGTGTTAGGTAATATATTGTCTTTGTCAGATGAAAGTAGTATTTGCATCATGCCCACTTTTCATAAAGGCCATTTATTGAGTTTGGCTGCGATTCTTTAAGTAGGACTTGGACTCCTTCAGCTGAGGTTTAAACAAGAAGTTAACCACAGACTGAAGTAACAAGGTGATCACCAGACAATGATTTGCAAATGTCAGACTTAACGTATACATCAGTGTCACATGGGCCAGGGTTAAAAATAATACACCACCCAAAATCATTTTGTTTTTTTCTTTGTTTCAAATGTCCAAATCTTGACCAAGACTTGTGATATAATTCTAAATGAGGACATATTTGATTTATGGTAAACCCCTCCAGTCTGCATGTGAAATGAACAAGTGTGTGTCTCTGTCATATTTACATAAGTTTTCACTTTATTTTACTATGTCTGAGGAGGCTAACTTCAAGATATTTTCCCTCACAGCATACGGCAGTATGAGCTGAAGGAGCACACGGACCTCAACATGAACAAAGTGTATACAGGAGAGATTGGCCGCCTGAAGAGTTTTGAGGTCCAAAAGCCGTAAGTACTGTAGCAGATTCTGTTCAATACCAGAACTCATTCATCATCAAAGTGTTCTCTGCTCAGTCATTGCTCACATTTCACCTACATTTATAACCTACTGCAAAGTTTATCAAAGGTCACTTTCTAAAAAGTAAGCTTTCTGCCCCCTAGTGGACATGGGAAACATATTTCAACAGCCTTGTTTTTTTTTTAACAAACCTGGATAAGTCATTTATTTGAGTACTAGATCTTTCATTAATTCATTAATTCTCAATCTACTAGATCTTTGTAGTGTTTTATTCAATCGAGCCTTTACGTCTCTTTTGTGACTATGTTCAGCCTTTTTCAAATGTTCACATTTAAGTGTTTCTCTTATTTATAGGCCCTTTGATTCGAAAAACCCTTTCCTGGCCCCGGTCACTGTCAATCGCAGACTCAACAAAGCTGGTGATAGACATCTCATGCACCTGGAACTAGACATAACAGGCTCCAAGATCAGGTGAGACCAGTTGACTATATCTAGTTAATTGCTGGATAATGCTTTGTCATATCCCTAACACCACATGACTGGATGGATGAAACACTTGCGTTCGTGTTCTGTTTTAATAATTAATGAATCACAGGTCAAAGTCTCATTGTTGTCACATTGTGTGATTTCAGATATGAGTCAGGAGACCACGTTGCTGTTTTCCCCACAAATGACTCTGCGTTGGTGAACAAGCTTGGACAAATCCTTGGAGTGGACCTTGATGTTGTTATCTCCCTCAACAACCTTGACGGTATACCACTGAAAGCACGTGCACCTTGACTTTACTAGGTTGTCCCTCAAAAACTCTCACGAAAACCTCCCTTGATATCTAGCCTTGCATTATCAGTTAAATCAATGCACGTGAATTGTATATTTTTATATTACTGCAATCACATTATTGCTGTAATATAAGGTGTTAACTTTTTTAATAATGAAATTTAGTTTTCTGAAGTTATGAAGGCCATCCAATGTACTTAGTCATAAGTAATAATTGAGCCAGCTCCTGATTGAAACAAAATACATTTCCTGACTGTCAAGGTGGCAGGAAGTTCTTATCAGCGTTGGCAATGGTGAAAGACCAGCAGTGAGCCTGTAGTGGTGGTGTTATTATACTTAACTTTTTTTTTTACTTTGATGATTGTCTATGTCTATGATTGTCAGTTAACATGACCTAAATCTTGAGATAATTTTGGATACCAAAATAATATCTGTTTTATTTCTTTTTCAGAGGAGTCCAACAAGAAGCACCCTTTCCCTTGCCCGACCACGTACCGCACGGCCCTCACTCACTACCTGGACATCACACACCCTCCTCGCACCAACGTCCTCTATGAGCTGGCACAGTACGCCTCTGACCCCAAAGACCAGGAGAATATGCGCAAGATGGCCTCTTCCTCGGCTGAGGGCAAGGTTAGTGACTGGTGCTAACGATTGATCGATTGGAAGTGGAATAGAATAACTGTTAACCACAACTTGAAATCCAGTCATTATCTAGTTCATGTCAGAGGTGCAGTTATATCTCACCCATCTCGCAAATTATTTAACTGGGCCTACAAGGCATTCCGATGCATGTACTGTGCGTTTGTGATGCCCTTTTTTCTTTTCTTTTCGAACCATTTTCCAACTCTTCACATTATTACTCTACAGGCACTTTACCAGAATTGGGTGTTGGATGCCAGTAGAAACATCCTTGCCACACTGGAGGATATGCCATCTTTGAAACCTCCAATTGACCACCTTTGTGAGCTGCTGCCTCGTCTCCAGGCTCGCTATTATTCCATCGCCTCCTCGTCTAAGGTAATGTCCTGTTTTTATTTTAAAGGGACAGAGTGATGTCATTTAACTTTTGTCACAGTTTTTAATGATCTTTGATATAGATATTAGCAGCAAAGGGCTGTTGGTAACTCTCCTCTGTTCTGAAGGTCCACCCCAACAGCATCCACATCTGTGCCGTTGTGTTGGAGTACACCACCAAGACCGGCCGCATCAACAAGGGAGTAGCCACCAACTGGCTGAAGAATAAACTGGTCACAGACAATGGCCACAAGTCCACCGTTCCCATGTACATCCGCAAGTCTCAGTTCCGCTTGCCCTTCAAAGCTACCAACCCAGTGATCATGATCGGCCCTGGGACCGGAATCGCTCCCTTCGTGGGCTTCATCCAAGAGAGGGGCTGGCTCAAACAGCAAGGTATTTATACGTGGTGGTGGTGTTGTCTGACCTTTTACAACCTCATGTCTCCACAAGGATGGAACTATGAGGGGAAATAGCTCCAAATATGTTTCTGTCCTAATGTAAAAAAAATTTAAGGTTAAGAATCTAAGTAAGGGTTGATGGATACATGTAATCAGTTCTTTAATTTTGTATTGGCACTATATTAGCATTAAGTACTTAGTCCATAATTCACATTTGCTTCATCAGAGAAATTGTAGACATCATCCATTCACCTTTTAAACTGAGAACTTATAAGCGCTAGATTAGTCAGGTAGGGTAAATGTTCATGTCTGACAAACAGAATTGCTCTTTCAGCTGTTTAATAGCTGGTCAGACGTCTTTTTTTATTTTTTTTATTTTATGTGCATTGACCCATTCAGATAAATGCGATTTTAATTCTCATCACTATGTCGCTCTGACTGGACTATTACTACAGAGAGCTATAAGAGTTGGGCTGTTGGAAGTAGAAATGTTATGCTTACAAAGTTACTTAAAACACATATTTGTGTGTGCAGTCTGAGAATTACTTGAACAGTTCTATTTTTAAAAACCTAAAAGAGCCTGGAATAATCAGCACGTACAAAATAACCAATGTTTTGCTTTGTTTCCTTTTTATAGGAAAGGAGGTTGGAGAGACAGTGATGTATTTCGGGTGCAGACATAAGAACGAGGACTATGTCTACCAAGAGGAGCTGGAGGAAGCAGAGAAGAATAGTGTTCTAACACAGCTTAATGTTGCCTTCTCCAGAGACCAGGAGCAAAAGGTACGATTGTCTTTCCTCACTGTTGTTTGTGTCCCTTACAGCTGAAGCTAGAAACTGCTGGTCAGCTGGGAATTAAATATACTTCAGAATGTAAAATGCACCTGGTTGGCAAGTGATTTGTGCTAAACAGAAACCACAGAGTGTCTTCTCATCACAGCAAAGTCACATGCAGATTGTAGGTTTCAGTGTCAGTGTTGGGCATTGTTTAGTTTACAGAATGTACCATAATTTTGTAGTAGTGGTAAATGTCAATTTGTTAAACATAACATGCTTAAACATACAGTGTAAGACACTAAAACAATGTTTTCTCTTTCCATTTTCAAAAATAAAGGTGTACGTGCAGCATCTCCTGAAAGCAAATAAGGAGCACATCTGGAAACTCATTCACTCAGACAACGCTCATATCTACGTCTGCGGGTAATTGACACATTTGACCAGCAAAACAATGAATGTAATGTCATGTATTCAAAAAGATTGAAACTTCACATCTTTGTTGTGAAAGAATACTGAATTGAGTTGTTGCATATTGGTACAATACACTTGAATCGATATTGCTGATTAATGAAATAACCTTCATGGCAACCAACATTGTCTTTGGTGCTTTGGCACCTCCTTTAAGGTTCATTCAAGGTTTATTTATCTATCATTATACAATGAAATTCAAGCTGTAGTCCCTTCGTGCTACTCAAAAAAACAAAAACACAAATGGCAAGCTATTATTTATGGTGGAGTGCAGAGGATGAATTGAGGAGTCTCAGCCTGAAGAAAGAAGCTACTCTGCAGCCTCGTGGAATGGCACTGGGATACCTCTGTATGGCAGGTGAACAGGCAGCGGCCAGGGTATGGTGAGAATTGGTTTACACTGCCATCATTTAGAAATCAAAATCAAAGACCTTCCACCAGGTTTGAGGTGATCAGTTGTTTTGATTAAAGGTCAATATCTCCTAGTAGATGGGGGGGGGAAGAAACATACACAATGAGAAAACTCTAAAACAGACCTCCAGACATCTAAAGTGATCGTTTTTCTGATTCAGGGATGCAAAGAACATGGCTAAGGATGTGCAGATGGCCTTCCACGAGATGGCAGAAGAGCTGGGCGACATGGCACACTCCCAGGCTACAGATTACGTCAAGAAACTGATGACCAAGGGACGCTACTCACAAGATGTCTGGAGTTAAAGACCCTCAGACTCACTACTCGAAGTGGTGGTTTTAAATTTTGTATTATTGGCTTGTTTTATCAGGACTGAATTTAAAAACATTAAACTCTGGTTCATGAGAGCTACAGGAATCAGAAGATCATGAGGCAAACCCTACCTCAGCAGGTTTCATTAATAAACCCATTCAGCAATTTCAATCTGTATGTCCTATGTACACTGCGTTACGTATCCGGACCACCAGCATGTGTCTGCTGGGGTCCTCACTTGAGCCATTGTCTTGGACTAAAAAACAGTTACCCCAACTTGTTTCCAGAGACCGATAAGAGTCTCCGATATAAAGAATGAATTTGTGTAATTGGCTGTTTGACTACAACTCCTGGGTGTAGATGTTGTAGGAACCTGCTGGCTTGAAAATCTTCAGTCAATCATGAAAGCGTACATTACGCAAAGTCATCTTCATTTCAGATTTAATTTAGATAATATTCATTTTTATATGAGAGAGTCAGTCAGTTTGGCTGTGCAGCTTTATAAACTGAGGAAAATCCATCTGTTTTGTGGGACAGAGATTCACTGCGCCCAAAGTCTGGATGTATATAATTTAATTCCACAGTTTAAATTGAAGATGTATATAGCTCATTTAGATTGCCATCTTGAGACGTTTGCAACTTTCATCTAATTAATTAAAGGGGTTGTAGTCGTTAACACCTCAGCAGATAATATTTTTCCATATGACTAAGTGAATATATGGAGCATTGTGTATACCTGTTGCAGTATGAACACTCTGAGAAGCTTTAGACATGGAAGGGTGTTGACTGTAGTTTTTCTGAGCTGATCTAGTGGTGCTTTTGAAAGTACTTGCATACATTTAACTGTTTTTAGACATAACACATAAATTCTGTGAGGAAAATGTTTGGTTTACAAACTGGCATTATAGGTACAATTGTTTACCTTTGTGTTTTGACATTCTGCCTATTATGCACAATTTGCTGTTAATTCTAATCAGTAACCGTAACCTGAGAGGCACAAGAAGTGATGCAAAGACGATGAGCATTTATTGGACAAACATGAGATTTTATTTGCATTTTATTTTCCATTAAAATCCTGCCATTAAACATAATGAAAATGAATCTGAAGGTACTATGTAATCTTTGTAAGATTTGTAAAACTTTGAAAGGCTGGCCTTGAAATCAGACCTGGCCTCCCAAACGACGGTTGTTTAATATGCATCTGATGGCAAAGGATTATGAAAAGTGTTTGTCATGTGGCAGTAACACTCATAAACACCTCTGTTTGATTATTTGATTTTGTCCAATCACATGTGCACCACTACATGGAGAAGGTGACCACACATATCAAAACATTCTGTCCAATTACTTTTGTGTGAATATGGGGAGCTTGAGAAGGTCAGTTCAATTGAGCCTGTGCCTTTTTAACACTGCCTTAGGTATTAAGTTGGCATTAAAACCCTGAAGCTTCACTGACTTGTTGTCATTCCACTTCATGATGCATTTGATTTTATCAAGGTATGCCTTTTTTAATGAATAAAATTTGAATAATTTGTCGGGTTGATGATTCTGATTGAAAAGTTTAAACTTGAGTTTTATTTACATCCAGTACACATTTTGTAAACATCGGTGCTTCTTGGCATCATTTTGACCCCAGGCTGTTTTGGCAGTATAAAATATGAATATTTCCACACATTTGTTTAGGTTGTTTTGGCTGATATTGAGGTCACTATCTGGATACCTGGATGTGACCTACTTGTAAGCCTACATCGGGTTGTTAATTTTGGCAGAACATTACAAGTCAAAAGGCAAAGCAACAGCAAACCTGTGGAATACTGACACATGAATTTCCAGCCATCATGTCTAAAGATATTCCATGGTTTCTCCCATATGCTTTGATGATGAAGCACGGCCGATTTGGGATGTATGGCACAAATGGGTCCAGCGACACGTGACTGGATGAATGTCAGGATGCATTGTTTTAGATGACTGGACTGGACTGGACTGTTCTGTAACAGAAAGACACAGAGCAATTCCTCCCCATGTGTTAGACCTAGATTGACGTGCAGCCTGATGCCATGGTCAATAATGGATAGGGTACTCTTTGAACTGACACTTTCAGGTTAAACAGTTGCTACAGGCACTCCTGGTCTCTGATAAACATTATAAATACGCTAATAACAGGTAACAAGGTTTTGGTTATTTGAGATAACGGCATTAAACAAAATAATTGCAAGCGCTGCCCTTTTCGGCTTCCCTTAATTGTCTCCATTTTTCTGTACTTATTTATGTCCTTGCACCTGAATTTCCCCTCTAGGCATCAATAAAGGCTTATTTTACCCCATCCTATCTTATGTTATATGTCTATGATGTGTAAGGCAGAGCCTATAACGTTTTTAATCTACATAGGGATTTTGTTAATATTTTTCATAATTCATTGTCAGTGCATTTCTGTTAGTCCATGGTGCATTTAGGTACAACGATTTGGGGGACGGGGGTATCTTTCCCCAATGAAACAGTAGGTGGCGATATAATGTGTTAGCGCTGAATGCGACCCGCCAGTTTAAACAGAAGAAGCTGCATTAAGGGAAGTACCGCAGTGTGTTCAGTTCAATTGTGGGGCGCTGCGTAGATGTCAACTAGGGTTTTTATCAGCTAATCAGAAGAAACAGACTCCATTGTTTTTTTAAAAAACTATATATACATAACGGCACAAAATGGCCACTGGTAAGTCACCGTGTTTTTTTTGTTTGTATTGAATTTGTGTGCATTATGAAAAGTGGGTCAGATAGCATTGATGCTAATTTAGCGGACAACCGCGAGGCCAGACGAAGGGCCCCGTCTATTTAACGGAAAATGGCAGCTATTTCCTTAGTTGAACCGAGTTAGCATTATTTGGTGTGTAAGTAAACGGTTTTTCAAATATTACTTTATGCCACACTTCACTATAAATGTAACGTTATTATTACAGTAGCGTTTTAACGTTAGTATATGGAAATATCGCAGACTGAGCAGGGCATGTCGCGGCTAGGTAACTTAGCCCAAGGTTTCTACTAGCGAACATGAATGCGTCTTTGTTTATACCGATGCTATTGTTTTCCTGCTTAACGAGAAACATGCGCCACCTGGTCACATGTAGCTGTAGAACATGTTGGACATATTCAGATTTAAACCGTTTGTAAAGCAAACTCTGCCAAGGATGAACAGCATTTATAAACCCGTGGTAGTTTGGCCCGTTTCAAGATTTAGCCTAAGCCAAGACCAAATTGACCGCCATTTTTTCCTGGCGTGGTGAAGGGCCTGTTTGCGTGTAGCTAGCTTTCCTACTCAAGCAACTAACTCCTGTCTTCAGATTAGTAGTGCATCATTAGTCACCTTGCTCTTTAACACACTCTATAGCAAACACGTTGTAGTTATTATTAGCAACCTTTTGTAACAACGCTGCTTTAACTGCTTTGTTTCTTTTTCAGATTCGGGCTATGGTGGATCACAAAGGTAATGTACGAGCAAACATAACATTAATTTCCTATGTATGTAAAAGAACCCCTGTTTGTGAATAACCCAACTGACTGTTGGATGGTTTTAAATCTGCAACTTTTAGCCACATAAGTTATTTTTAATGCACCTAAAACTGGAAGCTAACTGCTTTTATCATGTGTTTGTAGCTATGGCGCGTATGCCGGTCAGCAGAGTGGTGGACAGGTAAGACCCTTTACCAAATTACTATGAGCCTGTTAGCTTATAATCAAAAAGTAAATGTGGATTAAAAGTCTAATGTTTACAGCTGTCTAACTGGGTTTTCTGGTTGACAGGGTTACGGTCAAGGAAATGGCAGTGGCTCTTATGGGGGACAGAGTTACAGTGGCTATGGACAGCAAGGCGCGACACAAGGTACAGCATATGTCCCTTTTTAAAAATAAAAGCAAAGTAATTTGCAGAACAGCAGTGATATTAAGCAAACTACTGTACATTTCACTTAAGATTAATTTGTTTAATTCTTAAAACATAATCTTTATTAGGCCACTCTTGCTGTAAGTGTTCAGTTGATGATATGTCTGTTAAATTTTGATTTATAAGGTGGCATGGCACTCGAATAGCCAGGGTGATTTGATAAGTCATCATTAAGATAACTATCGGGTCACATGAAGACACTGGATTACAATACTTTGTAATTGAATTCTTTAAATAAAATACAATTCCATTGAAAAGTAACAGAATAATTCAAGATGATTTAAAGTTTTAATTTAATATAATTTTGATTTATTGCATCATATACCAGAAGACCATTAAACATCATTTTGAAATAAATTAAATGTAAATGTGTTTGACAGATGGTTATGGCCAGGCTCAGCAACCGAGCTTTGATACTTACGAACAGGACTCATCAGGGTAAGATTGTTTTGTCTGTGCAACATGATTCTCACTTACTTTCTATGCCTCCTAATGGCATAGTAACATAAAGATGTACAATGTATTTCCAAAAACTCTTAAAATGCAACAATTTGAGCACCATTAAACAGTATAATACAAAAGTATGCCATGTATTGTTACACATCCAATACATTTTAATTTTAATTGACAAGTGCTTGTCTTACCTGTCCGATGAACGCAACTCATTGAACGATTCAAATATTTGGAATCTATCCTGCTAACTGCAATGATTTTGCTAAATCCACTTCAAGGTATGGTGACAAGTCGTCACCTTCTTATGGGCAAGGTTCCTATGGTGGCCAGGGGCAGGGAGCAGACAGCTATGGACAGCAAAGCTCATTTGGTAGCCAAGGGCAAGGAGGTGGCAGCTATGGAAGATGGAGTGAAGGTACAAATAGTTTGATTTTACTTTTAATATAGAGACTAAACATATGTTCTGCAAGCCCTTATGAACTTGACAGAAATGTGTTGTCTTAGAAGTCAGGCTGTGTAGTTACTTGTTAAATCTTTACACCAGGTGAAAGTGGTGGTCAGGGTGGGAGGTTTGGACGTGACCAAGGAGACCGTTCAGAAGGAGGGGGCTTCCGAGGCCGCGGCGGTTATGACCGCGGCGGTTATGACCGTGGTAGTGGATACGACCGTGGCGGATACGACCGTGGTGGAAGAGGTGGACCTCCTGGTATGGGGTAAGTTGCATAGTGCCACTGCCCCTAAGGTACCCCTATACACTGTGAAATATGCGACATTACTTGTTGTCACTCAACACATCACTCATCAACTACAAACCTTTCACATTGATGATTTTCAACACTCATCTGCTTTGTGCTACAAATCCCCAAATTTGGGTAATTATTTATTTCTTCCAAAGCTCAAGTCTTCCAAAGTTGTCACAGATCACATAGATAATGTTCTCCTCCACTATGTATTGTGCCTGAACCATGTCAAATTATTATCTTTTTCAAAAACCTTATTGACCTGAAGATTTTACATAAGAGACATTTTGGTGTTAAATCCACATTGCTGTTAAGATCAAGTGATTAGTACTCGCACATAAATAAGTGGTGGTTAAGTAGAGGTTTTAGATGAGTTGTTTGATTCACTGAGGATCTACTTGTTACCATCGGGGCCTTACATAAAGGAATGGAGACGCAGCATGCCTGCACAAATGGAAGCTTTAAAGGCACCACTGACCCAGTTGTGCAACCACATCTTCCCAGACATTGGGACAGGTTTGACCCATTCTGCCACAGAGCAGTCGACAATTCGGGACACCAGGTGTCATTTTCAGAGGCTGTGCAGTATTAAGTGAAATATTAACGTTGAAAAAACAAAGAGCTCTACCCAATCAAATGTTTCTGTAAGGAGAACAATGCCGCAGCACATCAAGATGCAAAAAAAGTACTTAATCGTGGAAAACCATCTCCACAGTGAGATGCATGCTATGGTGAACCGTTGTTTTCATCACAGTTAATGGGCCCTTTACTCATTCATAGGGAAGTAGCATGTCTCAGTTTTTGAAGACATCTTAGCTAAGTTACCCATCTGCCCAGGTTTCTGAGGAGAGCTAAAAATATGTATTTGGAATTATGTAAAGGCCCACTTTGGTACAATCTCTTAAAAGTGCCAAATGTTAGTCCAGTAGATAACATTGTGATGCCAACTGGCACAACGATGTCTTCTGTTTCTTCTACATTATATTTCCAGGGAAATCCCTTAAATTAAGGCAAGAGATTTTGTCATTTCACCTTGATCTAAACAGTGAGGATTTATAAAAAAAATCAAACTTTTAGATGGTACTTTGATTTTTTTATTTTTTTTTTATCAAACTTAAATCTCTGGCAACCGTACTTTTTCAGTTGCTAGAAACTCAATTTTAAGGTTTCTTGTGCTCGGACGACCACAAAATAGTTTTTGAACAATGGAAACTATTGAAAAGATGCCCTTTAGAACTGGAGCCACATCTTCAGCTGCTTCACATTCAACAGGTTTCATTCAAGTGTTGTATAATTGACAATGGCGAACATGTGTGTTGTGTTAACATGGATCTACATTTTATACTACAGGTGTTCAGAGTGATTGAACTAAAACTTGGACCTCAGTAAAAGGATCTCATAAACGCACTCAGTGGAAGATTGCTTATCAGTTACTACACCCCTTCTAACAAATTTGGCTTCTCATGTTAAAAAATAAAACAAATTTCAGCTGGTTTTCCAGCTCTTGGTATCCAATCTGATTATATAAAAAGAAAAAGTACCAAATTATTTGTAAATGGTGACCCAGTGACGTGTAATAATTGTCTTCACTCGTCTGCCTGATTGTTCAGTCAGAGCTGCCTAGTCGTCTGTTCATTGATCTCTAATGTTAAAGACTAACGAATTCCTCGTGTGAGACATTTCCACCATAGTCGCACACCCTGGCAGGAGTGCATACTGATGGGGATGTAGGGGAGCTTTGAGCTCTCAGTTGGGACAAAGGAAAAGCCATCATATCTCCAATTTTTCCTCTGCAGAGGTGGTGACCGTGGTGGCTACAAAAATTACGGTGGTAAGTGACGAGCATCAGAACTGTGTCGGTGGGGGAGGAAAGAACTTGAGTTAGCAAAAAGAAAAGAGGGGTATTTAAAAGAAAAAACAAAGTGAATGCCACCATTTTCATGTCCAGATCCGAAGGGACTCCACCTATTATTCTTAGCAGGATTTCTCATAAATGACTTCAGATATGGTAAAGAACATGGAGCCTGAGTTTTAAAATAATAATATTGTTGCATGAAGGTGAGGGCTGATTGTAAATGACAGAGGTGTTCCCAGGACGAAGAAGGAAAACTTTCTAAAAACTGGAGACATTTTGGTGGTTTCATTTCTGGTCTAAGCTCCAAAAAAAGCCAAAACACTTCTGTTCTTGTTGCAAGGTGTTGGTATGCGGTGCATCGGTATGAAAACACCCATCAGAGAGCTGTAAACATGGACATTTGTTTAATTCTCTATGTATCATTATGCATTGATAGGGATGAAGTTAATAATTTGTGTGAAACAGTGTGGACAGTTTAAGATTCCATGCTCAAGTCTACTCTTCCATCCTCTCCTCTGTTTTACAGGCTCTCGAGACTACGCCTCAAGGGATGAACCGGGTAAGTCTATCTGATCATCACATGATTAATATTCATCTACTGATCAATTTGCCCCAATTCTAACATCTGTTTGGTCACTGTAATATATCAGAATGTCAATATTCCTTTAATGACCAGTGCAGAAAATTGCTCGATGGCACCTGCCAGTTGTAACGCGTGTGATGCAGGCATACTTCCTGACTTTTAACTTCCTTGTAGCACTCATTTATTGGAATTTGTAAAATTTAACGAAGATAATTTCAAGTTAATCAGATTTAGTGTGTAATAAAAAAAATCAACCCAATTCCAGATTGTATGTTTCTTCAAATAAGTAATTAAAAAGCAATCAGTTTGGTGTTATGGATATGAATATTTGTCAGCCTGCAATTCACTTTTTGTGAGAATAAACAGGCAGAGCTAGAACATTATTGTAAGTGTGAGGGACAGTCAATCCCCCTGAATGATCTCCATATATAATAATTCCTGAGATAATTTGCTGACACCTTCTCCATTGATCTCCTCCTCAGCTGGTGAGCAGGACAACTCTGACAACAACACCATTTTTGTCCAGGGATTGGGAGAAGATGCCACAGTTCAGGAAGTCGGTGACTTCTTCAAGCAAATTGGTATTATCAAGGTAGTGAATCAAGTCTCTGGGCATGTTCTTTTGGTGGAATAAATTACACGGCAACGTGCACCCTAATGACCATGGGGACATGATTATACAGCCACTGTCCCCGTACTACTCTACTGTATGAATGCATATTAATCAGTGACACAAAAAAGGACATCGTCATGAAAGTTGGTGTCTTGATACTTCCATTTGGTTTGCAACTCTGATTGAACCAGAGATTGGGATTTAGTTCAGTGTTGACTTGTTCCTGTGTGCAGCAATAATTAATGCAAATGTAAACACTGAGAGTCCTGTGTATATTTTGTGCTTTTAGGTGAACAAGAAGACTGGCCAACTAATGATCAACATCTACTCTGACAAGGCCACTGGCCGGCCAAAGGGAGAAGCTACAGTGTCATTTGATGACCCACCTTCTGCCAAAGCTGCTATTGATTGGTTTGACGGTAAGAACTCTGGCAGATAGGTTTTTTTTTTTTTGATTCTCTCATCGTACTTGTCTCATTCAGCATCCATCTGATATGTCATCTTTTTCATTTCAGGCAAAGAGTTCCAAGGCAAACCCATCAAAGTATCTTTTGCAACCCGCAGAGCTGAGTTCACACAGAGAGGAGGAGGAGGAGGAGGAGCTGGTGGTGGTGGTGGAAGAGGGGGAAGAGGAGGAGGAGGAGGTGGAGGAGGAGGAGGAGGTGGGTATTGATAGTCGTCCCAGGGCTCAAGTGGCAAATGTGTCAACATAAGTTAAAGATTGTGCAGCTCTGACCAATTGTTGTTAGGTTTCAGAGGTCGTGGTGGTGGAGGAGGACCTAACTTTGACATTAAGGGAGGAGACTGGCCCTGTCCCAACAGGTCTGTATGAGCATTTCATGCTTTTGTGTGACAAAAAAAAAAACAATTTTAATTTGCAGCATTTGGTCCCATTTGTGAAGTTGATTTTTAATTATCAAATCTGATTCATGTCCTCAGCTCTTGTGGCAACATGAACTTTGCACGGCGGCAAGAGTGTAACAAGTGTGGCACACCCAAACCAGGAGACGCAGGATGTGGAGGTGAGTACTTTAACTTAATAATGGGAGATGTTCCAGGGCTTCCCTACTATCTATTCATGTTCCTGAAAACATGCAGGATTGAAAATGACAAGAATTTCAGTACAAGTAGTACAATTTTTATAGCAGAAAATCTTCTTTGAAGAAATGGTTGTATGTAGTTTGAAGACCGTAAATTTTCCCTTTGGTTTTTCGGACTTCATTGTTGTGACTGTTTGCAGATCGTGGAGGCAGAGGTGGCTATGGTGGTGACAGAGGTGGCGGCTTCAGAGGTCGTGGAGGTTTCCGTGGGGGAGACCGCGGCGGCTATGGTGGAGGAGGTGGCGGAGGATTCGGAGGAGGCTACAAAATGGGAGGAAGGTTAGTTAAAGCCGCTTGTATTTATTTATTTTTTCTGCCTTTATCTGGGTGATCTGAGGGTCTTGGCTGGTGTAGTTTGAGTGTATGACCAGAAGGGGGCATAGCCTGCCTGAAGTTGGTCAACAAATTATGAATCTAAATTGGGTTAAAGATAAATCTCAAATTTTTATACACTATGTACTGTATACCAAACTTTATAGTGTACTGTTTGTGCAAGAAGTATACAAAATGCCAACATACTGTTTTATACTGGCAGGACATTATATTTGTTCTGTTAGGTATGAAAATGCCACAGTTTTCGAGTTCTTAAGGTTCAACAATCTTTTTCTGAAATCTAACGCTTAATGTTTGTTTCACAACAATCTACATTTGCTTTGTTTTATTGTGCATACTGACTGATTAGAGTATACTTAAAATTTGTCATTTTAAATCCCTACTTATTAAGACGCCAAGTTGTAAACTGTCTGTCTGAATATTCGTGCTACACCCTCCACTTAGTGTTTTTGTGCCCCATGAGGGTCTTGGCTGTTTTTGATATACTGCAGCTCACTGAAGGTGAAATTCTGTGTAATGAGGAGGGTTGTTAAAGGAAGGACAGTCAAATGTTATTCATTTACAGATTTAAAAGGCAAAGGGGTATGTGAATGAGAATGACACCATATCCCTCCTTTCCCTCCCATCGCCATTCAGATAACTGTTAATTAAATGACAAAACTGGATGTTGGTAGCTTTATAATGCAGCTGGTAAGGGACATCTTTGTCTTTGCTCCTGCAGAGGTGACCGCAGAGATGACAGAAGAGACCGGCCATACTAATCATCGAGCAGATGCAAACCATTCCTGCCCTTGAGTTCGCCGTGGAGGGAGGGTTTAGTTTGGGAAAACTGGGGGGAGAGGATCGGGGAAGGTGATGGATCAGACATTCTGATTTGTTTCCTTTTTGTAGCCAGTGCATCCCAACTATTACTGTTCATCTGCTTGTGAGGGGACGGATGTGTTACGCTACCATGAAGGGACTTTGGGGCAGATTGGTGCAGTTGGCATGTGGTCAAATGTTTTGTTCTTTGGGTTTATTTTTGTTTTATTTCTTTGTACATCTTTTTAATTTTCTCTGATTCTAGTTGCAGATGTTTTGTGAGGTAGACTTCGTACCATTATTTTGTATGAACGGAATAAAATGTATTTCTTGGGTTCTGTTTTTTTTTTTTTTGTCCTCCCAAAATGATATTAAAAACCGTGAACTTTTCTCTGTGCTTTGTGTGAGTTTATATCCATCATTTGCAATGCGAAAGGCCGACTGGGTGAAAGCTACTCGTTGAAGGTGCAGTTGTTGTGGAGTAGGGTGAAGCTGCTGCGCAGAGGGGGGCGGTGCTGGCCCCGCCCCCCTGTACCTCCTGCTGGTGGAAGAGGCTCGTCGCTCCGCAGGGATGGAGATGTCAGGCGAGCAGTAGCATGCTCTCACTGACTGCGAGGAGCGGGACAGAGAGGCGCCATGCAGGAAGCGGCGTGTTGATCCCTGCGGTTGTCCCGCAATGAGCCGCCGACCTCCGGACCGGCGTGGAGCTGGACGGGACATGAGGGCAGCCTGGATCCTGACTGTGACCACCCTCCTCGCCGCTCAGACTGCCGGAGGATCGCCGCTCCTGGACCCGGAGGTAACGTTACCCCTTTCAAAACGTGCTTTCTTTTAGACCAGGCGGTGTCTGGCAGATGGGCACGAAATCGATACCTGAAATCAATTTGTAAAAGGTGAGCCGTATGATCTGAGACACAAAAAGGGGCAAATGTTATCTTTGCCAGCCCAAAAAAAGCATAGTAAACTTGCGTAATCGCCTTTATACTTAATGACTGCTAATTGTATGAAAATGGCTTTTAAGCATGATTTTGAATAGTTTGGGTTTGAAGCCTCACTGAAACGGTGATTTTCAAAAGCTTAGTGTCTGTAACTGGTGTTGACGGTGCTATTTAAGCAGTGAGTCCTATTTGCATTTCTGTTATTTGTCTGGGAATAACCTCCGACACATAACAGAAAACATTAAATAGCTCCTTCATTTTGCTGTAATAACGATGCTTGATGCTCATTGCATCACCAAATGTGCAAACTCGCGTTGTGGCGAAGGGAATGCTATATCTACATATTAAGGCCAGAGGAAAATAAATGCATAAGGGAAATCATTAGTTGGTTTTGCAATTCAGTCCTATATATTTATATAAGGTCGACCCCGAATGGAAATTAAACTAATTTCAACGTTGAATTCTGGCTTATGTCCCTTCAACATACATCAAATCTGCTGTGGAGACTCTTGTGATACTAACTTGATCACATCAGAATCTGAAGAAATGTATTTCGTTTGTCTACTATAACTGTTGAAGTGATCATCCACTGACCTATTTAGACCATGCCAGCCATATACTACAGTTATTTACAAGGAGAACAAGGCCATTTCTCTTAAATTTTTTTTTTTTTTTTTTTTTTTTTACAAAAATGCAACTATTTGTATCTCGGGGTGTTTTGGAATTTTACAGTTGAGTTGCCTCGCTGCAGTAGACGTCTGACAGCTGTCGTCGTTGGCCATCCAGTAGCTGTAAGACCATATAGCATTGGGCTCCTGTTAAAACAAAGCCTTCTGGCATGTTTCACTGTCTCTAATGGGACAAAGGGACATTTTTGTTGCGCATTCCTATTTGCTGAAGCACATCTGTCATCTCAATTTTAATTTCCATCCCACCGTCACATCTGTAATCATAGCTGCGCCTGCTGTTGTCTGAACTTGAAACCTGCTATATACGCACACAAGATTGTAATATTAAACCATCAACATGGCTCATCTCAAACCACAATGCAACATCTGTTGTCGTGTACCCAGTTGGCTCGTTTTGTTTTATTTTTTATAGGCGTTGCATGAAATTCTTGCAGAAATAACTATGAATTTTCCGGGACACCCCAGGGGTTTCGCTCTCTTATGGGTGGTCCAGATCTATACATCCACCGTGGCAGCCTGCAGCGGCTACAGCACAAATGCATATTATCTTTACACTTTTATGATTTCTTTTTTTCCCTCATGGGGAGGTTTGCATATCTGGGGATTTACCAGTGTGTGTTACTGTGATTGTTGCTCTGTAAAATCAACCACGTCATGCAAAAAGCCTGTTTTAAAATATAAGCACACTTTTACAGAAGGGTACTTGGGCACAATAATGATCGGAAAGCATGTTTTCTGTTGCGTTGATGTGTTTAGTTGGAGCATTTCTGAAGCATTATTAACAAAGTCTAACAATTGCAGGGCTTTCTGGAAAAGTACGGCTACCTCCACCAGGACAACCACATCCACAATGCAGTCGAGATGCAGACAGCTATCTGGTAGGTGGTACAGCTGGCCTCCATCTGTTAAAGCTTGTTTTCTTGACGATGAGCCCGAGAAGCTTCATCACAGAACCACATTGTGCCAACACCCATGTAGAAATCGCAATGGCTCATCAGAAGTCCTACAATTAATGCGATAGGATTTTAGCACAAAGTGAAACGCTTTGCCGACCAGAGTTATCTGGTTGTGTTCATTGGGGGAAGGAGGGTGAGCTTGGCGCAGGACAAGCCCCTGGGCTGTACGTCAGTGCAGGGCAGTAAAACACACCCTCACCTGGTGCACTGGGAAACCTCTTCTGAACCCTCTCCGAACCATGCAGGAATTTCAAGAACCTCGCCCTCTGACCCGTGTACTGACCGTATCCTATTATAATAGAAACAGACTGAGAAGCTTTGCCTGGACTGTAGGTAGTAGGTGTGTGTTGGGCAAACAAAGTGTCAACGTGGTCCTCATGGAGGGCGGATGAAAACTTGCCATTTGACTAAATCTGGTATCTTACGCTCACACTGCTTTTAGTTAATGTCAGCTGTCTCTGGTACATAAAGTAAATAAAGGGCATGTACACAATGAAACAATGGATCAGGATTTTCTAAATTTGCCAATTATCTTCAAAATGTTTTAAATAATTGTAAATAATTGACTTTATAAACCTCCTGAGCCGCTGTCTCCGCATGGCTTCACGGTACACTGTAGAATTCACATATCTTTATTTAGCAGCATTATGAGCAATGTGTTAAACCTTTTCAAGGCTTGGATCCTCGATCCACCAGCAATAAAAGCGTCTGGGATAGCTTTGCTTTGAGGCGCTGGCTGACATCAATATACTATAAATCTTTATTGTCTCTTAGAAACACAGGACACATTTTGTTAAGTCAAGAGTCTCAGGCTGGGTATATATTGTTGATTCAATAGCCAAATGCCTGTTCAGGAAGCGTGTCATACAAACATTTCCTCTCTCTGCAGCGAGTTCCAGTGGTTGTCCCGACTTCCTGTCACAGGTGAGCTCGACGGCGCCACCCTGAAGCAGATGTCGGAGCCCCGCTGTGGGGTGTCGGATGAGGGCAGCCAGGAGATCTGGGCTCAGAGAGTAAATGCCATCTTCACCGGAAAGAGACAGCCACCTCACCGCAGGAGGCGCTCTGCTGCTCAAGGTATTGTTTCTACGTTTGTACATTATTAGACACCATGTTTATATGTGTGATTTAACCGGGATCTTTGCCTCTGTTTGCAAGCTGTGCTAAAATTCCACAAGTCCCTGTATCATGTATGTCATCTTTACTGGGTGAAAACCTGAACTTCAGTTTTTGCACAATAACATTTCTTATCTTTAGTTTATCTTTGCTCCTGTGGGATGAGAGCGTCTGAGAATCCTTCGAGTTTAAAAGACCACTTTAACTCGCTGAATTAGTATCTCAGTTTGTAAAATGATTTTGGGAGATGTCGCCGCTTCCGTGAACAGCAGCTCCAGTTTACAGTCTCTCTTTGGGCTCTCTGCATGTGAGCAATTTCCTCTAGAAATCTATAGTTCCACGTTGTGTCCCTACAAATTCTGCAGTTTTCCTTTAAATAATAAATGATGCTGGATGATGGAGATTATCCTAATTTTCTTCTTAAAAAACATAGTAATAAATGCATTCATTGGTGAGCAGATCACTGCAATTTGAACTGGCTAAACACTCTAGGATTTTAAGTGTTTAAAGGTGGTTAAGAGTGCAGCTCAGCGCTGCCAATTTTCTTGCAGACTGCATGAAGTAATTGACCCCAAGTCCCTCCTCCTAGTTTAGGGTGCTTTACAGAAAATCCTTGAGAATTACCAAGTTGTGCAAGTCCCTTCTTCTTGGCGTGTGTGACCCTTTACCCTATATGGGGCATTGGCTATTAAGATGACGGGTTCTTCAGTTGGTGCTGATGAAGCCGTATGCCTCAGGGAATCTAATCTGTGTAAATTATTTTTGTATGGATCTGGATCCACTTCCACCCTATTATAGAGTCACAGGCTGTATGTTCGTCTCTTTTTTTTTTTTTTGGTTTTGTTTTCATCTCACTTTGGTAACTGTCATTCCTCAATCTCCTTTGTGAATGAGCAGCAGCAGCCTGGTGCCTCCAGCCTCATGATGTGCGAAGCCTCTGCATTCCTTCCTGTCACTGCCGAGCTTGGCTCATGTTCAGGGAATGCAGTGGTAGCTGATGTTTGCTGCTGCCTCTTCGTGTCGGTACCTGACATGTTCCCTCTGGTGAACAGATCATTAACTGACTGACTGGATTGCGTTGTTTGCCAGACTGGCTGACTATGTCAGTGGCCAGATATCTTACTGGTTTGGATGTTGTGCTGAGTAACTGACTGACTGTTAGAATGGATTACAGCCTGTTCATGAATAAGACAACAACTCGATGTCATTATTCTAGTCCCAGATGTGACTCACACAGTTGGCTGTATTATTACACAAAGAGCTGCTTTAAAGGCAGATACTTTTACACCCTCAGGTCAAAACCTCTTTCAGGTCTGGCTTCAGATATCCACTGATGTGGCAACTTAATTGTTAGTAGCAGCATAGTAAGGCTGTGTAACCACCGCCTTGTACTCAAACATTAGTTTGCTTTGTCGTCGAGTGGTAGCGGATTTCTGCCAGTGACTTGGAGGCTGCGTACTGGAAGAGTTTTATGTTTGGGTAGAGCATTTAGTCTTGAACAGATTCAGACTGGGTAAAATGCCTGTAAAACCTGACTTTGGTAGGTAAACTTGACTTTCTCAGCACTTAAGTGTCACTAACCGTTGGTTTGAAGGCATGTGTACAGCCCTTGTTTTTAGCTTTGTTAGCAGCGTAGCGCTGTGGATGGAAGTGTTGGTCGGTCGGTCCACCACTTTGGTCCAGACTGAAATATCTCGACTCCTGTTGGATGAATTGCCAAGATATTTTGTTCAGACATTAATTGTCTCCAGAGAATGACTCAGTCTGACGTTAGTGATCCCCGACTTTTCCCCCCAACGCCATTAAGTTCACATTTGTTGTTGTTGCGAGTGAAATGTTTTGACAATAATTGGATGGATTCAGTGACATTTGGTGAAGACATTCACGTCCCCCTCAGGATGAATTGTGATAACTTTGGCAATTCCTTAACTTATCATCTCTTTTCAAAACTTAAATTTGCCCTGTAATTTAGTTTTGTTTAAGGTATTTAGTCATAAACTAGAGACATTTGCATCAGCCTCTGCTGTGTATTGTGTTCAGTGCTAATTGGCAAATGTTAGCATGCTATCACGCTAAACTGAGATGGTGAACATAGTAAACGTTACACCTGCTAAACATCGCCATGGTAACATTTGCAATGTGAGCATGTTAGCATGCTGACATTTAGCAGCGCTGTGCCTCAGTAGGAGAGAGTCATGTGACATCCTTCATTGGGAGGATGCATCATTAATAGGATACTTCTGAACACATTTACATTACCACCCAATCATTTGCTAGACATTAAGCTTTTACTTTTACTAAGCACTGCTAATTATTTAGTCACATGCGGGTTAAAGCCTAAGACAGTTTTAATGGTAAAAGTATCGACTCTCTCATACTCACATTCTCCAAACAAGATGTCGCATCAGTAGTTTTCATATTTCAGGTTTTGGTCCACCCAACCCTTTACATTTAGGATACCTGCGAGCCAATCCATCAATGACTTAGACTTAATGCTTAACTTTTTGAGCTGTCGGCCCTTGACAGCTGACGCTGGCTGCTAAACCCAGCCTGCGGGCCACAGCAGCATGCAGATGAGTCAGCCTGTTTATTCGCTCTCAGCTGTGGTGTGATGTGATTTGGTTTTGTGTGTACATGGCCGCCTCGTTCCTGGAAACTGAAAACAGACCTTGACTTGTGGTGGAATCTGATGGTCGTTCCCACTGTTACTCACAGAGCTGACATTCCACCACCCTGGTCCAAGATAAGCCCTATAAGTGTGTTAGGTGTGTATATTTCAGAGGTGTGTACTTATGGATTTATGGATGTGTGCCCTGAAACTGTTGACCACTTTGTTGTCACTTTTCAGCATATAACCAACATACACTAATATTACACTTTTACAGCAGAGTGTACAGAGTGGAGTTCAGGGATTTGGTCACTAGAGATGCAATGATTGCTTGATTAGTCCATTCGACGATTTACAGAAAATGAATTCATAATATTTTGCTAATTGTTAGTTCTCACACTGAAATGTATCAAAATTTACTGGATGTATTGGCACAAAATGTTGTGCAGACATTCACGGTATCCAGAGGATGAATCCTTATTACACTGGTGATCCCCTGGCCTTTCCTCCTGCGCCACTATGTGGTTGACATATTGTTCTGGATGGATTGCCATGAAATATGGTTCACACACACTCATGTCCCCTCTGAATGAATTGTAATAACTTTGAGCCCCATAACGTTTCATCTGTAATACTTAGGTTTATGACCAAATACGTGCAAACCTAACAAGCTCCCCAGCAGCCTCAGCTGTACTTTGTGGTTAATGCTAAATAGCAAATGTTATGCATGCTAAAACATTAAGATGGTGAACCTGGTGAACATAACATGTTTGCGTCGTCATTGTGAGTATGACCTTCGCATTTAGCTGTGCAAGCAGCCTCCGAGTTGACACCAGTAACAAACAAAATCTCTCTGCACCCCGACAAACAATAACTTTGGCTATCAGATGATCTCGGTCACTTCCTACTGTCTGTGATAACCCACCCGCCCCACACTGCTGCTATAGAGGGCATTGTGGTAATTGCTTCCATAAGGGAAGTCGGGGAATGTCTTGTGTATCTGACTTCCTGGCCTCTCTGCTGTCCTCAGGGACCTCTTACTCTGGGGCGGTCTGGGATGGAGATCTGCACACGTCATGTGGCAACAAGCCTAATGCATATAGTTCATCAGGGAGTGAAAACATGAAGCTGGGTTGTGAAAGCCAGGGAGTTAATTCAAGTGTCCCTCTGACTCCAGTGTTTTGTCTTACTAGGAAAATCGGACTCCGAAAGAGAAGTGCAGGTTGTAACGGGAGTGACATTACTCCTGATGTTGAACTCTTTACCTTCGTGTGTCTTTTCTTAGTTTCTTTCGTTAATGGAAGGACTGTTTTTCACTCCCATGCAGTTGTAGTATTTGGAGCCCTGCTGGTTCCACTTTTACGGTCTGATACTTCTGTGAATCGTTGCAACACAAGTGCTGAGGAGTTTACACAAAGATTTGTGTTGAGTTGCTGCTGAAGCACAAATTCTGTTTGTGTGTTTATATACACACACACACACACACACACACACACTGATCCCAGACCCATGTCTTAATGGCTCCAGATATCCAGATCTTCCTCCTTCTCCAGGGTGCTATTGAGTGCTCATGGCAGTTCAGTGTGTAGTGCATACCTCTTGGTTATCGCTCTCATCTTTCACATGACTCTCTGCTTAAATGAGCACAGACTGCATCAAAATAATTCAATGGTCCATATTCTCAAACCGCGTGCGAGTGAGCAGACGTGTGCAGGTGTGTGCGCAGACCTCCCACTCACATTTGGCCTCCACGTCGGGGCAAACATACATCGACCACATCTTTAAATATTTTGACAAGCGTAAGTGTACTTGTGTTATCTTGCCACTTTCTAGTAAAGCCTCAAATGTGAAAGTATGCGTACATTTATAAAACCCTTGGGGCAAGTCATCTAAAGTGCACGATCAACACAGATTTATCACTTACAACCACTACAAGTACAAATGCTATTAAAGGGCAGTGCCGTCATTTTGTTATTACCACTGCCCAGATATAATGTAACTAAAGAGCAATCATCTTTTATTCCAAATATTTCTGTTATCTCTTTAGTAATCTCTTGTCGATTTGAAAAAATCGGAGTACCAGAAGCCCAATATTATATGAAAATGGTTAGCGAGTCAAGAAATGTTAGAAATGTTTTCAGAGATTATTTAGATGATTTTTACACCTTAATATGACCACCTGGTTTAACATGTGCTCACCGACTCTGTTCACTCTTGGACGTGAACAGTCGGAGCAAGCATCCAGCTTCTTATTATCTAATGGATGTTTCCTGTGAGGCAGCCTCTCTGTCTGCTGCATGTGTGTGTTTGCTGTCGTGTTTTCTTTGTCTCCAGATTGCTACATGGTGTGATCCTATGTATATACTGAAGAGATTAGCGCTTTGTAAATTAAAGACTGGCTGAATCTCGGGGGGGGGGGGGGGGGGGGGGGGGGGGGGGGGGGGGGGGGGGGGGGGGGGGGGGGGGGGGGGGGGGGGGGGGG
>JAVQJF010121625.1:0-10281 GCA_036023855.1 Gadopsis marmoratus
GAGTCTGTTAACGTTTCTGCCTGCGTGTGTGTGTGTGTGTGTGTGTGTGTGTGTGTGTGTGTGTGTGTGTGTGTGTGTGTGTGTGTGTCGCTCGCCCAGCCAACCTCAGGGGAACACTGGCTTTGTTTGTGCGAGAGAGTCAGAAAGGGAGAGAGACATAGAGACGGAATGAAAGAGAGCGAGAGGGAGAGTGTTATCCTGGTTACGCTCATTAACCATGAGATCATTCCAAGTTCCTGTGTGTGTGTGTGTGTGTGTGTGTGTGTGTGTGTGTGTGTGTGTGCGATAGGTCTGCTGAGTCACCGTCTCTCCCCTCGGCAGACGCTGTTCTTACAAAACAGATCATTATACAGGAGAATACGAAAAAAACCCGCTGCTGTCCTCCCTCCATCCATCTGTGCACCCTTCATTCTCTCCTTCCCTCTTTCCCTCATTCCTTTTCTGTCTTATTTTCTCTGTTTTCAGGATCATTTGCTGGATGCTTGAGCTGCAAGACTAAATCCACTTTCATTTTTTATCGTCAAGTTGACAAAATGTTGCTGCACTTTAGTCTCTAAAGTTCTTCACCAGGAGGGTCACGTGACTTGGGCTCGAGTCCTGAATCTACTGACTTTAGGCTCGAAAAAATCAATAAACATGACACGACAGACGAGTTCAGCTGGAGGAAAAATCACACCAAGACACAAATGATCAGATTAAAATGTTAAAGGTCTATTTAGTAATAATAATTATAATACATTTAATTCATATAGCACCTTTTCATACAGGAGGTGGAGCTCAAAGTGCTTCACAATAGAAGTGAAGAAACAAGAGAGAGAAGAAAAAAACACAATAAAGTAATAAAAAATCAGGTTACAAAGGAGAGAAACAGCAAATAGCTGAAGCATGAAGTATTTGAAAGATACTAAAACAATTATCTAACTGCCGTTAACTCTCTTCTCCCCTCCTCTTCGGTCTGGTCCCGTGCAGAACTTGAGGAGTCCCATAAGAAGTGTCACCCGTGCTGGTACGTCTTCGCCCACCGTTACCTGGTGTGGGAGTGCTGCCCCTGGTGGCTGAGGGTGAAGCAGCTGGTGAACATCATGGTGATGGACCCGTTCCTGGACCTGGCCATCACCATCTGCATCGTCCTCAACACGCTCTTCATGGCCATGGAGCACTACCCCATGACCGACGAGTTCAACGGCATGCTGAGCATCGGAAACCTGGTAGGATGGACGCTGATTTCTTTGCCTTTCTAGAAAAAGGAAAAGTGTGTGTGTGTGTGTGTGTGTGTGTGTGTGCTTTGCGAGGTGAGTTTCAGTATCCGAGCTGACAGAAGCAGGTCGGAGAGCTTTTAAACCACCGTGTCCAACTCCGGTGTTTGACCCTGCAGGTGTGCCGGCGATCTGACAGGCGCTGATGGGTTGATGCAATATGGTAATTGGTTCGCCTGAGGTGTGAAAGGCTCACGGCCCAAATCACCATGTTGATCACACCTGCCCACACACACACACCTGTACCTGTCCAGCGATGTCAGGTTTCCTCAGCTCAGCCTCCAGGCAGCTGTGCAGGGCAGAGAATGGTAATAAAGTTTATAAGTAGAAGCAGTGGCTTTGGGTCGGCCTGCAGCGGAGGTGTTCAATCACTGGGACTGGGCCTAAAGACGGGCCACTGTGGGGGCGTTACCCGGATGCTTTTATTAACCGTCTGATGTCCCAGTTTTCAGTGTTTAACATGAAGGGTCGTGACGTCGTTGGTGAAATCAGGTTTGTGCATAAAATCCTTCTCAACAAAGAGGAAAATGCCAGATATTCACCTTCTTGAGATTTAACATTTTTCCACTCTGGACTGTCTTAAAATCAGATTACGGCCTCGGTGTGCGTCAAACAAACCTGTCGGAGCGTCGGACAGCATCTGAAACCATCAGACCGACAGTCCGACGTTCACGCCCACTGCACACAGCGACTGACCAGCGTCGCCCCTTTCTACGAGGACACCAGCCCACCTTCGAGTGACGTCTCGTACGATCCAGCTGCTGAACTCTTTGCAGCCGTCTTGAAGTTCTCCTCAGAAACACGTCTGTCTTCTTGCTCCTGCAGCTGAACGTTTGAGCGTCACGCTGCAGAATGATGTCTGTTCTCCAGGTCGACACCAGACGCGTGTTTTCACGTTCATCTGCTTCAGGGGCGGAGCCTGCCAGCATTGATTCGTGACATCACGAGGAAGGAAGCCCGTCCTGGTGCCAATGTTCAACTGGCAAAACGTGAAGCCTCCAGCTCACACTGAGAACTTTACGGTGACGTAGGAAACAGCTGTCGTCCAGCAGCTCGGCTTCTATTTAAAGATTCTGGGGATAATTGAACAGTTTTTTGTGAAAAGACACAAATTAATTTCCAAAGTAGAGCAACGTATAAACATGTTAAAACATGTCTGGAGGGGATCTTTAATATCTGCGATGTCTACAAATGCACTAAATGGGCGTCAAAGTCCGGCGTCTCCACGGCATCGGCAGTAATGAATGGAAGGATAATTGGTGTATTTATTCACCTGCTCAGCTGTCAGCCCCAGTTACGTAATGCTGCCGTCACCTCCTCTGCAGCTTGGTGCTGCTGTTTCCTGCTGCAGCGCAAACGTCTTCCTCCATTCAATTTGGAGCCGTTCAGGTCTCCGGTAAAGGCCGAGTCACGTCACCGGGCTCTATGATTGCAGCCTGGAGTCGCTACGTTCTTTTAGAGGATAAAGCCTTTAATCCTCACAGATGTTTGCATAGCATTTAGCTAACCTCTGTGACGGACAGGAGCGCCTCTGCGGAGTGTGTGTGTTGTGTAAGGTAGCGTGTGGAGGATCACTGCGCGGACAGAATCCGTGTCGGCTAATGCTTCCGCTGTTTGTAGATGTTTGTCTCGTGGCTCTCCGGGTTTCGCATGTCAGTATTTCCCCATGCGTGCAAAGATCTAAAGGATGCATACTGCTTTTATCCACTGTGCACTAAGTGCACCTCCCTCCAGTGCTGGACGGGAGCTGCTTCTGTCAAAGCTACCGAGAGCTGGAGCCTGAAGATCAGAATCAAATAAACGAATAAACCTTTCCGTGGAGGGGGTTATTTTAATGTAGTGACTGATGTATCGGTCACATCTCTGTCATTTCCAGGCGACAAAAAACGCCTGGAGGACCTCCTCCTTCCACTTGACAGCTTCTTCCAGTGCCGGAGTCCATCAGCTGGTTCCTTGCTGGTTCACTGGTGCCCGTCGTGGCAGCTGACGAGCTGGGACGAGGCCCTCCAATTCCTCTGGAGGGCTTGAGGACCTTGCCGACTTTTATAGGGAGGACTTAAAAGGTTTTGATAAGAAATATTTATTGCCTCCCAATTTTCCTCCCCCGTCTCGTTAGTGTGCGGATGAAAAATGATGCTGGGAGTTGCTGTAATGAAGCTCCCTTTGTAGAGGAAGAGGCGGAGAGAGGACGGACTCGGCGTGTGGGACGTTTGATAAAGGTGCTGCCTGTGCGAGGTTGTTGCCTGGGTACACACACACACACACACACACACACACACACACACACACACACACACACACAGAGTCCTCTGCTGCAACTGTTATCTAATTTGGTCAGCACTGTGTTGTCCTTGCTCAGGGGCACTAGGGGAGTGCTGGGGAACACTAAAACTTGTGGACTTACTTTGTGTGTTTTGGGGACTTTTTTTTTTTTTTTTTTTTTTGCACACGTGTCTGAGCAAACTGCCGCCCACGAGCAAACTTAGAGAAAAGTCGTCTGGACTCAAATAAGCAATTTATTCTCATGAAATGTAGCAGCTCTGACCAGTCTAAACCTGTGTGTGTGTCCTGGTGCTTACTCATTACATCTGCCTGGTTGTGACAAAAATAATCACGTGTCCTTCTCACACACACACACACACACACAGACACACACACACACACACACACACACACACACACAGACACAAACACACACACACACACACACACACAGTGGGTACATGTCATCCTCTCTCTGCTGATGTTACTGTTATTAGTGAGTGCTGATGTCGACATCCCCTGTTTGTGAGCCAGCGACACACACACACACACATGCACACACACATGCACACACACATGCACACACACACAGACTTGCTGGTCAGAGTAGTTTTTCATCCCTCAGTCAGTGAATCAGAGTCTTTTCCTCTGCAGAGACACAAACAGTCCTCAGTGTTTGAACTCTGAAATATGTAACGGTCTTCAGGCAGATGTGAAACCCTGAACATCCAGGTCTGGGGTCCACATTCCCTTCGTATCAAGTCCGTCTTACATTAGGTGGTGCTGTGCCGCCAGTCTGTGAACGGAACAAAGTCGGTCACTGCAGCTTTTTCGACAAACCCGCAGACAAGAACTGTCGACGTCAAACGTGCAGGACAGACAGTTTGATCCAAATAAAAGGTTTGATCTAATTAAACACTTAGAGGAAGATTTGTGGGAACGCTTGGAGCGTCAGGAAAGTTTTCTAATGTGTTTATTATTGAAGGCAGTTTAGTTTTTAGGCATCCAGGTTGATCCCAGCCTCAGTTAGCCAATCGAAACGCAGCAAAATACTGACCAAAGGTACCATGAAAAAGAACACAAGAACATAATACAATGAAACCTCACAGTAAAATATGCTCTTAATTCAGTATAATCCTATATTATATTATAGTTACTATAATCGTATAATTATTAATATTTGTAATTTTGAATTCATTATAATAATCCTAAGCATCTCCTTACAGTGGAGTTACAGTACTTGTACAATAAGTAAGATAATGAGGTGTGTGTGTGTGTGCGTGTGTGTGTGTGTGTGTGTGTGTGTGTGCGTGTGCGTGTGCGTGTGTGTGTGTGTGTGTGTGTGTGTGTGAGGCCAGAGGCTGCTGCTGATATTTGACAGCTGAACTGTGTTTAACTTCATTAACGTCACTCTGCCTGACGTCAACACACTGTCACACACACTCTGCACTGATCAGCAACACACACACCACCACCACCAGCACCACCACCACGCCACACTGCATTTAACTACAACACTGACGTCCCAGCAGCAGCACTGACTTCTTCCCGTCTGATTAAAATTCACACTCCGACTCTCCTACAGGCCCGATTCATTCCACGTCTTCCTCTTCAGCTCGGAGGCTTTTGTCATCCTTTTTGTCCTGAGAGAGCCTCCTTCATCGACACGTCGCATCACTCGCACGCGTGAGTGGCGGAGAGAGAGGCTCTCCTGATGTCAGCAATAATAACGCCGTGATTGTCGAGTAGCTAATCAGCGCACTACAGAGTTAATGAGCCCACGTAAGAGCATCATCTGTGTGTGTTTGAGAGAGAGAGGTAACCCCGGAAAGAGCCTGATTCTGTTCACACACACACACACAGCAGCAGTCATGTCGTGCTATTAAACCTCAGAACTCAAACGCTAACGGGCGCGTGTCACATCGAGGATCTCCACTCTTTCCGCTGCAAGGACTCTCTACAAAACACACACTTTAAACTCTGCACCGTACTATGATGAGCTGACGTCTGCAGAGAGAGAGAGAGGCTTAAAGGATCAAACCACAGGGGCTAACAGCTGAGAAAGTCTTAATCAGAGCTTTCTTAAAATCACCAAATCAAGAGTCTGCGTTCAAACCAGCTGACGATGTGGTTTCGGCGTGGGCCCTCGCAGGCGTGTCGCATCGCTGCAACACAATGCAGGTTTTGAATAATACCGGACGCTTTGTTCCCCCGGCTGCAAACTGCAACGCCGACCTCCAAACATGCAAGAACGTGAAGCTTCTCAGGGCTTTGTCTGTCTCCTTTCCATCCCGCTGTCTCTTAGAGTAACAGTCTGAACCAGAGTCGGTGTTAAAAACCAGCACTTTTAGTAGACACACTTCTCACATGTGCAATTGCCCGCAAGGATTGCATTGCAGCAGTTGCAGCCATCTACTGGACCAACTGTTGGTCATTTCAAGCCCCAAACGTTTAAAAAGCAGGGCCCAGGTCTTAACCTGATACCTGTGGAGGAGAAGGTCATAATTGCAGATTCGGCTTCAGTCGGAAGCATCAGTCTTAAGATTACAGATACGAACAAATATGGCATCAACTCAGCGGTTGGAAAAAGAAGCCGTGTTTGAGTTATAGGAGGCGACACGTGTGTGTGTGTGTGAACCTAACCCAGCCTGAAATGTCCTACCCTTTGGCTAACTCTGCCCTTCGTCTAGCTCTTCTCCCTCTGTGTGTGTCCTTACCTGAATGTGTCCACTTTGTGTGTGTGTGTGTGTCACAGCTATTCTCCAGCATCCTTGGTGCAGAGACGATCTCCTCGTCTTTGCTATTTTTTAATTTGTCTATTTTAGATTGAAGTATATGTGTTTTTTCTAACACTGCGAGTAAAAGTTCGATTGATGATATTTTACATCTTCAATTTGATTTTAAATGAGTTTTCTGAGTCTGTATGTTGGCGGAGAGCTCAGAGCAGCAGGTGAAGTTTCCGGAGTCTGCTGGCAGGTGAAGTTTCCTCTGGATGGTTAAATCAGCTGTGGAGCCTAAAACAGCCCCAGAGTGTCTGCCAGCGTTTCATCCTCCCTATTCGTCTTATTTTAACTTTCTAATGAACAAACACAGCAGGTGGCCGTGACGTTTCATCATCAGCATCACTCCACCAGCTTTGAGCAACACAGTTTCTTTCCTGAGATGTAGCCGGTTAAAACATCAGTTCCGTGCATCAGTGCTGAACCTCACTGCACCTGCGCCTCCCTCCGTCAGGTGTTCTCGGGGATCTTCACAGCAGAGATGGTGTTGAAGATCATCGCTCTGGATCCGTACTACTACTTCCAGACGGGCTGGAACATCTTCGACAGCATCATCGTCTGCCTCAGCCTCATGGAGCTCGGCCTGTCCGACGTCGAGGGGCTGAGCGTTCTCCGCTCCTTCAGACTGGTAACTCACATTACACCTGAAGCGCCATATTATCACCCAAACTCCTGTTTACGCCGAGATTTTCTTCTTCGTTAAGTCCCTCAAAATCCACATTTTCTCGAGTCAAGTTAGAAATACGCCTGCTCATTTTTACCATCCTTTCCCACAACGGAAAGCAGCTGCTTGACAAGTCGCGACATTACATCATAAATCTGATGCTTTTTCCACTTTGTTGATGATGATTGAACGTTTATACACATATGAAGCCGACAGGTGAACATGTTGACTGACAGACATCCCTGCAAAAACAGAACAGAAAAGGAGGGGGTTTGTTTAGGAGTCCATCCATTCTCACACTCTCATCAACTAACTAAGTCGTCCTTTTGGAAGTCTTCATCGCTGTTTCAGTCCTCGATAATGTCCATTTCTCCCACGATGTGTCAGTGTTTCCATTATTTAGATGTCCTCTACATTCTCCGTCCATTGTTTCTGGTTAGGGGGGTCCAATTTACCCATCTATTAACTAAATAGATGAAAACTATTATTATTAGTCAGATCAAAACTAAAATATATATATATATATGTATATATATATATATATATCTCAATGTGAAAACAGAGTACACATGCTGGCTAGTGTGAGCTGTTTGACTGACAGCTGAAGCACCAATGAAACGGCAGCTGTGTGTGTGTGTGTGTGTGTCTGTGTGTGTGTGTGTGTGTGTGTGTGTCTGTGTGTGTGTGTGTGTGTGTGTGTGTGTGTCTGTGTGTGTGTGTGTGTGTGTGTGTGTGTGTGTGTGTGTGTGTAAGGGACGTGATGATTGGCTGTTGAGTGATGTCGGCTGCAGCAAAACGAGGAAAAACAAGACGAGGACGGCGGTCGTCAACACACACACACACACACACACACAGATCCTCGAAGCCCGTCTTCGTCCGTCTGCGTCTCACCAAGTGTCTCTCTGTGGACATCAGTTTCTGCCAGACGCAAACACACAGACACACTGAGAAAACGCACGTCTACGTTTGCTTCTGTCTTTTCTTTTTGTTTTTCTTTGTTGTTCTATTTTGTGTCCTAATCTCTGTGATGTTGTCGTTCCTTCCTTTGTTCCTTCCCTTTTTCTGCCCTCGTGGTCTCTTGATCTCTCCTTTGTTCCTTTCCCTACAGATGTAACCTCGGTCAGAGTAAAACTCGCCGGGCCTGTTGGTGGAATTAGACTTAAGGATTTATGCTTATTCCTTCCAGCTTCGTGTGTTCAAGCTCGCACGCTCTTGGCCGACCCTCAACACCCTGATCAAGATCATTGGCAACTCCATGGGCGCTCTGGGCAACCTGACGCTCGTCCTCGCCATCATCGTCTTCATCTTCGCGGTGGTCGGCATGCAGCTGTTTGGTAAAAACTACCAGGTAACGCCTCCGGCCTCCTGCTCAAGATGTGGGCTTCATGTGGCTTAGAGTCGATGCGTGACGCTGTCCCTCCCTCCAGGACTGTGTGTGCAAGATCTCGAAGGACTGCGCTCTTCCTCGCTGGCACATGAAGGACTTCTTCCACTCCTTCCTCATCGTCTTCAGGGTGCTGTGTGGCGAGTGGATAGAGACAATGTGGGACTGCATGGAGGTCGCAGGTCAGCCGCTCTGCATCCTGGTCTTCATGCTGGTCATGGTCATCGGAAACCTGGTGGTGAGTGACCTTTGACCCGCGGCTCATTAGGAATGTTATCAGTTCCTTTGAATCTGCTCTTTTGCCCTGCGGGAACTAATCTGTGCTGCTAAACAAGCAGGTAAAAGCTGCTTTAGACCTGGTGACAGGTGACCTTCGCCCCCTGACCTTGAGGAGGTTGTGCAGTCGTTTTTAATCTTCAATGAATCGGTTTTTACGTTCACACAACATGCGAAACAAAAATGGCTGCTGATCTCCAAAAACAAAAACCAGGTGGATTTTATAGTTTAAAGTCCTCTATTTTGCACAAATGTAGGAATCCGTTGCTGAGGGATCTTTGACCTCTGACCTTTGCTGCTAACTGTTATAAGCTAGCTGTCTCTAAGCAGGACTGTGCAGAGAACTGCTTTGGCTTTAACCTTCTGCGCTGTGAGAGAGAGAGAGAGAGAGAGAGGATACTTTACATGTGACCTGTGTTTCAACTCCGTCCAAAGAATTTCTGATTTATGTGAGATGTACTGAGAGCTACAGAGTAAATGTTGCCCTGCTGACCTCTCCTCTCTCTGGACCTCCTAACATTTATATCTGACTCTCCATGTGTGCTGATGCTCGCTCGGCCCTCTCTCTACCTTTTTGATTCTCTTCCTCTTTTCATATCTTGCTCTTCCTTTCCAGGCGTGTAGTGTGGACGGAGATTATTCCTGAAACGGTGATAAATCACTGGCGTGGATGGAGCCTAAAAAAGAAGGAATACACCTTCCTGTAACTCTAAAGTTGTCTTATTGAAATGTGGTGGCGTCTGGTCAGCTCAATTTTAAGGATAACCTACCGTCTCATAGCGGACGGACACAGTTACAGACCAGCTGGTGAACATAGCGGAGCGTTTATTTCCCTCAGGAGGTGGTGGAGACCAAAAACAGAGCTAACAGGCAGTGAAGACTGGACTTACAGTCATCAGGTGACTCCTAATGAATTATAATGTTGCTCTGTAATAAGAAATAAGCCGCTAAGTTCAGCATATGAACATAAAGGGTGGTGGTATGTGATGCTGCTGCTTCCCCCAAGTGGCCAGAAAAATCAGCTGTTGCAGATTTAAAATACAGTTCATGTATCCAACTGCTCAAATAGTTTAAGCTTAAGTTTGATGAAACTGTATTAGACCGTTTGCCTGCATTGCGATGTCCGTCTGTCCATCTATCCCACACAGAGTGAAATTTCACTCGACCTCCACAAGATTCACTGTAAATATTCCTGGTCTCCAGTGAATGAAACCTATTTAATTTTGTTGACCTCCTGACCTTTTCGTTAGCTCCAGATTTTAATGACCCTGTTAGCGTTGCTCCGCAGCAGCTGACCACTCGGTGCGCTGTTTGAATTTTGCTGTTCATCATTTTCTCTTGTTACTTTAACACGCAAACAAACGATGCTTTTGATATCAGCCGAACCTCTCGCTCACTGTCATGTAACCGGAAAAGCACGAGCGGCTCGGTGGTGTTTCCTCCATGTAGAACAAGACCCCCCCCCAACACACACACACACTCGCACACACTCACACACACACACACACACACACACACACACACACACACCAATGCAGAGAGCTCGTCTTACCAGAGAAAAAGAAGAAGAAAGTCATTTATTTGTCAAATTGTAGGAACACACACACACACACACACACAAACACACACACACGTTCACGTATTGGAGGAAGTGGTCTT
>JAVQJF010121635.1:0-11170 GCA_036023855.1 Gadopsis marmoratus
TTTTTTAATGAGCAACATAAATATGATATAGTTAGTGAGTAAAATGTATAATCTGCGATAAAATGTAGATTAAAAATCTTCTACGCTGTCTAACGTTACTGATGGGTCACGCATTTCCAGCCTTGGGCGCAAGAATCTTTGCTCATTGACTCATTGACTCGTTGTAAGTTGTCTTTTCTTCAATACCAGAGATAGGAGCTCGTCTGGGCGCACAGCAGCTGCGAACTGACAGCGTTTATCGAATGCAGCTGCTGACACCATCAACCACAAGGTGGCAGCAGACATCCAGACTTTAACCATAGAGTCATCGAAAAATTTGCATCTCAAGGAAAGAAGGACCAAATTTATGTACAGAAAGTAAATTTTAAGCCAAAACGTGGCAAAGTCATATTGCTTTGAGTACATTTTCTTGTTTCTTTGATTTGGCATCGTTCGGAAGCCGTGGTATCCCTTTTGTTTGGTTTTGTGAATAAATATTTCTTTAATTTTGGTGTGTTGGCCTCTGTGTGTCCACATTCACCCCCTCCCTTCATTTTCTCTAGAAAGTGTGCAGCCCTTCAGTAACCTAGGCGAGCCTATCTGAAAGGGTTGTAACAAAGTGTTTGCTTGATTTTTGGTATAGCGCCCCCCCGGGAGAACAAAGCACCAGCCGCCACTGATCCATTGTTTCTCAGAGTCCTCTCCTAATGTGAGCTGTTGTGCAAATCTCTGCCTTAGGTCGGATGCATCTGGTGGTAATGGGTTGAAGCAGTGGTCTGGCAGCCTAGATGTGCCCTATATGATTCCACTGGCCCAGGAGGGCTCTGCTTCTGACCGCCGAGGCTGCCCTTACAGCTCCCGGGCCAGGCGCAGCAACAGCTCAGAGGCCCTGCTGGATAGATCGAGCCTCCCTGACGATCCCGCTCCCAGAAATGGCATGCCTCCCAGAGGAGGGCCCTACAAGAGCTCCGAGACACTGACTGATGGCAAGCTGCGACACATTCACCTGGGCAGCCCTGAGAGACATGTCGATGGCTCTGTGGAACAGGCCAAAATGCGTCTGTCCATAGGCAGCAGAGGGGCTGGTGGCGGCTACAATGAGCTATTGATGGACTATATCTGGGGGAAACAGCAGAGGATGCAAGTGCAGCACCACCTTTACCAGTCTACAGGCAGGATCTGGCAGGACATGTCCTCTCCTTGCTCCTCCACTGCAGTGGTGCCTCCCCATGCCAACGGCTTTTCCCATTCCCAGGTGCATCTCCCCAGCGCTGCACCTCCTTACAGCCCCATGGTGCTCCGAGGGTCCCAGGCTGAGCTTCGCAGGGTCAAAGTCACCAGAACCAAATCTTGTGGACCCTTTATCCCTTTGCAGCAACATCCCCAGGATGCCATCCTGCTGTCAGCGTACGAGTCTCCCCTCCCTGCCTCTGGCACCACCACATCCTCCATCCCAAACCTGCACCCCTACCAGACCGAACTGTCTGGCCCCTCCTTCAGTCGCAGACCCCCACAGTTCTCTCTTCCGACCCCAGAGGACTCGACACGAAGCTTACATAAAGCCCTGGCTCTTGAGGGATTGAGGGACTGGTACCTGAGGAATGCCCTTGGCTATCCTCCTGCTGCCTCAAAGGGGCATGAGGCCGGGATCTCTCGCCTCTCACACCCCCACCCCCTGGTGCACCAGGCCCAGTCTGTTCAAGGTGAACCATCCAACGTCCACAGGTCTCAGATACCCCAGTCAGCCAGCTTCCATGGTCACCCACTGCATGGAAGGTCAGTATTTTTTATTGATTTATTTGTAATCTTGTTGCTTTGTCACCTTTACACCTGTATGTCTATTGGTGGGAATCGTCATCAGTGTTGTGAGCTGGAATTCTTACACATCATTAAAAACGTGAAATATAAACAAACCTAAAGGCATGGAACTCATTATTGTACACTGTCTTGTGTTCGACAATTATGCTTTACTATCACTTTTAAGAGATGTGATTTCATTTGAACTACAATTCCCAACACGAATGTTTGCAAATACCACTGTGAATCACTTAAATATCTTTCTCACTGGAGGCTGGCAGCAAGTCTTCCAGCACAGCAGAGGATAGTGTTAATTACTCACTCTATTCCCATCCAATCCATATATCATCCCGGGACTTTTACAATGGTGGTTGTTTGTGCTTGTATTTTGCATTGCAAGCATTATCTTTTGCTTTTTGCCTCAAAATGCTCGTTTTCTCACTCACAGGCTTCCTTGAATTGCCTAAAGTGGCCCATGAGAGACAGAAGTCTGAGCTCTGTTACTTTCTGACCTTTTCTGATTCATACTGTTTATTTCATAAACATATATTCTTACAGTGGGTTTACCCTCCACTTCCTGCCTCTTGTTTGTCAAGTGCTGTATTGATTTTGTCTCGTCTCCCCAACAGATCGATGGAGTTCTCTCTCTATCAGGACACTCCTCATCCACAGATGCAAGAGGTGACCCCAAAGGAACCCAGTGCAGACCCAGGCACCCTAGTCTAAAACAGCCACACACACACACACACACACACACACACGTACACCATAGACTATAGATAAAGATGGTCTCCACTATTTCCCATTGTACAAAAATGAAGCCAAAATATCCTGGATGTGGGTGCTGGTGACGTTATTTGGAGCGTGATGCGTGGTGGTTTGAGTGACGTCATTCGGTGTCGAGTTCCCGCCTATACACCTGCCTGAACCAATCACGAGCACACTCACAGTTGTCAGTCATGACGTGAACACCCCCTTTTATAGCATTAAATAACTAATTAACACCAAACCATCTTTTTTTTTAACGCTTGAACAAACATCAGCGTAATATGAACATTTGCTAACATCGAGGGTGCGGGGTTTACGACCTATACTGCAGCCAGCCACCAGGGGTCCAGCTGTCATATCGTCCATCTCTATATACAGTCTATGGTGCGCGCACACACACTACATTTTGAGCAAAACACTGTAGCCTCGCACACATTCACTAAGACTCACATAGTCACACAGACAAGTTGATACAACGTGACCTCAACAGCAAAGGAAAACCTGGCAACCTCAGCAGAAAGAGACTGGAATAAATGACAAAACTGTAGCTGTACAGTGTGGAAAAAGCCTTGGCAAGTTATAGCTGATCCCACCAGTATATGAACTTCAAACCCAGTCTTCTCATGTGTCTGTGCGCAGGACCTCAACAATATGGTCATGCTGTGCTTCATATATCTACTTCTGGTCCAACACAAGCAGTAAGATCCTTCCTAATAACCCTGAAAAGTCTCCCGAGATATACTTTTTTACAGAATATATACAACTCTAAATTACAATTTTGTATCTTCAGGATATAAAGAACAGTTATATTAAAGAGGTAATTTATTGCTCATTAATCGTGTGATATACAAAGATGCTATATGAGCTCACATTATTTGAAAAGTATTAATACATGCCGGTGAATGTGCGTTTGTACACTATATAAAAACAGAAACATGCTTCAGTCTTCATCTGCTGCTAATTTCACAGCCATTTGTTGTTTTGTGTTTTTTTTCTTTCATATTTGATAAATGAAATGTGGCCATGAAATGTAGCGTACTTGCTGTAGCGGACGGGAGTGCCTAAATGTTTTAATAGCTGAACTAAACCTTGGTTGGAAGTCTTTAAAGTGCTTTCAAATCTGAAATGCTAGCATTAAGCCTTTGTGAGCTTAGGCTCATCAAAAAGTGAATGCAGCGGTCACTAAATTACGGTATTTGGAATGATGTCATATATTGTGAGTTTTTGGTTTGTTTTCTAGATTCAACTCGATGCTGGCTGATAAATGTAGCTTTCTCTGTGTTGACCATGACAGACTAATTGGACCACTTTTAGGACAAACCCGAGGGCTGTTGTGAGACCTGCTGTAGGTCCGTAGCACCTGACTGTATGACAATAATTTACTCGCATCAAATCATTAGTTGTGGAGAATTTGAGTGTCATATGGAGCACTTTATGAACATCTTTAGCCTTAATTCCCTATGAAATTTTATCCAGGAGGGATGGCAGTAGGAAGCTTTTCACGGGGTTTATAATGGGGGGGGGGGGGGATTAAGGAAAGTGAGTTTGGTTAACATCTACTGAAGGTCTGAGTGCTAGTCTATATAGTGTGGATTGTACCGAGTCAGAAGCTGATATTTTATTCCCGTACTAACAATGTAATTTTAAAACTAACCACGTAAGTATTTAATCAAAATAACCTTCCCCCACTCATTCCACCCCCAAGTGAGCACTATTTAATTTTTTGTGTTTAAGAGGTTAAAAAGAAAAAAGTGAGGTTGGTGGTGTGAACAGAATAGGGCTGCTCCAGTTTTGAATGGTGGTGTGAGCAGGTCTCATACCAGTACATTTGTTAATGAGAATTCATGCTGGCTGATAATTATTATTATTTTTTTTGTTTGAAATGATTTCAATTAATTTCATGTGTGTGGTTTTGTTTTTTAAACTAATGTAGTTATGTGTCATAATATATTTTTATATGTTTGCAATCTGTCTCGATAGAATTCTCCAGTGTGAACTCCCGAAAAGTCTGAATACATGAAAATCATCTTGGTTTAAATGGAACTTAACATATATTTCAAAGTTGTCGTGATTTAAAATTTTTTTTTTTTTACATTAAATGTACTTGATCTTCGACCATCTTGGGACTCATCTGAATGTAATCATTTGTCTGTCATAAGTGATGTTGTTTTCTACTCTGTTTAACTGTAACACACCGTTGAATGTTAGCCGGCTTCTTCTGCTGTCTGGTGTGTTCACATCCTCTCAGTATCCACCTTCATATAGCTTCTTCCAGCTGGTTAAAACCTGAAATAAAAGACCAAACTGCTGTGCACTGGGGGTCGTAAATGTATTTTTCATAAAATGTACTCTGTAAGTTGAAAATAAAGGATATAAATTTAGCTCTGAAGCAAATTTATTCAAACTATATTCTATTTATGAACTTATAACATTTTGTAGCTATCTACTGTAGCTCTTCCTCATCAGTGCGGGAATTGGTAACGTTTGTTAAAACCATTTCATTCAGCAGTGTGATGTGTTAATATTTGATTATTCTGTGTTTTTTTTTATATTTAAGTGCAGCTGTTTTCTCTTTATAACCAGGCCTATGAAATAAGACTAAATGGGCCTGCCCTATACTGTATGTATGAGATTGTGCATTCATTCTACTAAATAAAGTGTCATGTTGAAATCAACACAGAATGTGTCTGACATGGTTTTCTTTCTTTACTCTGTAGTCCTCTTCTAGATAAAAATGAAAGGCAATTGCATCTTACTTTCACAGCAGCCATTCTGACTAGTTATACAGAAAAGGCACAGGTGTAATTAATACTGTTAAGGATGGCTCTGTTCTATTTAAGTGTACCAGTCAGCCAGCATACAACTAGTGAAACTAAGCGGAATGTAGCACTTAATAATTGTATTAATTACACCTTTTTTTTTTTTTCCTGCTGTTAAACTCAGTGTCGGCAACATCCCCAGTTTGAGGCCTTTCGCATCTCTGTCTCGCATCCTTTCATCGCTCTACTATAATAAAGGCATTAAATTACCCCCCAAAAAATACTTGCATGAAAAGAAAGGGGCCTATTCTTGGAATTACTTCATGTCAATGGAATTTATGTAGTAATAAAAATGATAAATGTCTATAAAACTAACAGGGTGAGTATACATGCCCATACAGACTTGAGCATTTATAATGATTTGTGATTAAAAGGAAATCTTGTATAGTGCAACTGTTACACTAACTGCATTTTTACTTTTTTGTAGCATTACCATAATTATTTTATGGTGACCTGTAGTAGGCCTATGTCTAAATCCTGCAATTGGATTCTAAAATAATAGATAAGAGAATGACCTGCACCTGTGGAAATAGAACTGGTAGCTACACGGTGACCACTGTCAGAAACACAGTACAGCAGCAGAAGCAGCAGCTTGCTATTCCTGGACCTGAGTGTCAGCCACACAGACTACACACTGAGGAGCGGAGCGCGCGGGCTGAAGGACTTGCAAATATTAAAACTGGATATATCACACACACACGGGGTAAGTGGACTCCTCTAATGTTGTAGCATTTATCACGAGCGAATAAAGCTCACTGAGTTGTTGTACTGCCAAGTCTCATCCTTAAGACCAGCAACATACTGCACTTATTTAGGCCAGACTACTAGAGTAGTAGAGACTTCCTGCAAAAAGCTTCAGAATAAAACAGCGCTTCACTTGTCACTGCAACGAAGTCAAGCTAAGAATATTTAAACAAGCAAGCTAACTGTTCCTGTTTAGTGCACAGCAGGCAAGGGCATATTGTTGAGTCACTGTACACTATATTAGTATGTGGCAGGCCATGGCAGCCTCTCAGGTTTCATAAAGAAACCCAAGACTGAGAGAGTACTGCTAATAATTGGCATTTTTACATTTTTCATTTAATGTCAGGTGACGTGATCTCCTGTTGACATCAGTACTGTTACACAACGTGTACAACCACACAAAAATAAGCCCGCCATCCCACTTATCGAGTACAGCGTGGGCTGTCTGAGGGGCTGTATTTTTCAATTCAATTCGATTCAGTTTTATTTATACAGCACCATATCGTAACACAGTTCTCTCGTGGCACTTTTCATGTTGACTGTCTTTGCCAAAACAATTGCTCTGGCCAGATACAGTATCCCGTGGAAGAACATGACAAATGGCCAGCCGTTCATGTTCACAACATGTGTTGCCTGCCCACACTGTAGTAGTCCATGCAATATCAGGAAGAGTTCTGTTGCAGCTGGGCCGGTGTCAGTAGCTATTTACGTTGATATGCCACTCATCCAGCTAAAAATACACGTACACATTCACTTGCCCCTTTGAAATGTCATCGCAAACAACCGCCTGCAGTCGGTGCCTTAAAGCACAAACCGGCTGCCAGAGACAAACCGCTAGTCACCTCTTGTTTCAGAGATGTAAGCATGATTGAAGAACTCCTTCCATTGTTGAAAGTTTGCAAATGCTTTCTTTTTGTTGTAGCTTTCTCCGCGAGTGCTGCCGTCATCTGGGGCTCACCTTCAGCTGTTCTCGACCGCCATCCGGTTCCAGTTTCAGTAATCATGTCATCTTCATACGCTGCTGCGATAACAGCCCTCCATTCAGCCAGCTCTTCAAATCCACCTGTCAAACCCAGCCCTCACCCTTCCCCAGGGAGCCCTCAACCTCGCCCCCCGCCCAGCAAACCTGCCCACTGCCGTCCAGCAGTACAGATACTTCCTCATCCTCCCGAGACTCTGGGATCTTATGATGAGCAACAGGAGAATCCCGCCGATTACGGCATTGGTAGGCAGCTCCCCTTCACCGAACTCCAACACACTGGTTGAGATCAGTTCTTTGATGCAGGCGGTACGTTGTGTTGCAGGTGGTTACTACCCTGTAGAGATCGGAGAGATTTTCGCTGACTGTTACCAAGTGGTTAAAAAGTTGGGATGGGGCCACTTCTCTACTGTATGGCTCTGCTGGGATATGGTGTACGGGTTTGACCTTTTGACTTTTCATATGACATAATGTAGTGATAATATAATACGCTATAAACATAATAGTAGCTAACTGCCATTATATTTGTGCATGCAGGAAGAGGCGCTTTGTGGCTCTGAAGGTGGTGAGGAGTGCTCGAACATTCACAGAGACGGCACTGGATGAGATCAAACTTCTGAAATGTGTCAGTGTGACCACATTGCTTTTGTTTAAAGATGCATAGTCAATAGTTTTTATTCACTGTAGAGTACTCTTACACTACACAGGTAGGCCTGGTTGGAGTGAAAATATTGTTTACACTGTGGTGGTTGTGGAGCAGGAACAGTGAGACTGATGGTGGCATAAAATGTAATTTTACATGACATTTTGAATTACAAACTGAAAATGTCACAGCGAAAGTATAATAGAGAACAGTGCGTGCAGCTCTCTGGCAGCTCTCAGTCTTGGTAATATTAACAGTTTCTCAGCCTCTCTGCAAAGATTTAGACATTTTTTATACACATCACCAGCACCTCTCACTGTGGAGTATACTGAAAAAATAGTTTTATAGAAATTAGGAAGATACTTAATCACAGTGTGATTGTTTTCATCTATTGTATATGTTTCAGTTTTTCTTGAAATTATAAAATGTTCACTTTATGACTATCAGGTAAGGGACAGTGACCCCAAAGATCCCAAACGTGAGAGAATCGTGCACCTCATTGATGACTTCAGGATCACTGGCGTGAATGGAGAGCGTATCCTTTACAGAGACATATAATATAACCCCCTACTCTGTAGCTTATGGTACAGGTATGGCTTTTTTCTATCAAGTATTTTTTTGAAATTCCGCTGTTTACAAGTGTGCTTACACACAGATACCCAATAGACTACCCCAAGCTGTACACGATGAAACAAGGTCCTTAATTGCTCACCAGATGTGTGCATGGTTCTGGAGGTGCTGGGCCACCAGCTGCTGAGGTGGATCATAAAATCCAACTACACTGGTCTCCCCATGCCCTGCATTAAGAGCATCCTCAGACAGGTTCTGTGCAGCCCTTTATTCCATCTTAAATCATCCTCCCTGTCTTTCACCACTGAGTCATTTTTTTTTAGCAGATTATGTTCTATCTTTGCTCCTCATTGACATGGGGTACAGTGACAGTAATTGTATTTTCATTCCTTATCACAGGTTCTGCAGGGTTTAGATTACTTGCACACTAAATGCAAGATTATCCACACAGACATCAAGCCAGAAAACATCCTCCTGCGAGTGGACGAGGTTTACATTCAGAACCTGGCAGCCAACACCAAGCTGTGGCAGCTGCCAGTGTCCTCTGCTTTCACCAACTCCCCGGGTTAGTGATGCTGCATTAGCATTATCACAGGCATGTCCCATTTATGTCTAGGTTCAATTGTAAAGGAAAATGCTGCACAGGAATCTGCGAGTGCCAGGCTGATGGGGGCGTTCGCGATTAAGTGCAAGAAATATCTTTGCTGCTGTTGCCTATTTCACTTATTTTTACTTATTCTGTCCATATTTTCTCCGCTGATGTTTTCACTTCCTGCCAGTGAACAGGACATCCAGAGAAAAACAGGTGTGCAACCTGAAATGTATTCCTCTGATCATTATTATTTCCATTCATTTTAATTAGGGTATTTCATTTATATTTGGTCATAATTGCATTATGACCCATGCTTTGTTTGCTTGTCCCAGAGTTTGTCCAACTTGTTGGGGAAACTGACCGGGGTTTTCCACACTCTTGGGCAGTGGGTAAGATCGATGTTGTGTTTTGCCGTTGCTCTTTATTGCATCTTGACAACATCATCTACAGCCAGGAACTTGATATACAACATGTGAAATCACACTGCGTTGAGATTTATGTTGAGCGCTGTGATGCTGATGGAGGAAGAGATATGAATCCTTAATCTACACACTGTTATGGTGCAAAGTGCAGGCAGCAAGGAAAGGACCAAAATGCAGATGGAACAACAAGCAGACTGGGGAAGTTCAAGGGTTTATTGTAATAAATGAGCTTACAGGCAGGTACCGGAAGGTAGACAGGCAACAGGTAACGGGCAGGCAGGTCCAGGTTACAGAAGCTCAGAAGGAACAAATGTAAGGCAAGAAATGAACCAACACTGGAATAAAGGAAGTGGACTGGTATATGTTCGGCGGGGAGGTCCAGGTAACCGTAGAGACTTGAGTAAAAATGCCTTCTTATTTAATTAAAACACAAGCCACAGAGTAGTATTTCTTTATTCTGGGTTAAAATAGGATCTGTATATGAAGAGGAGATTACCAGGATAGAAAATAAGATATACTTGTACTTTTGAACTGGACAGCTCTTATCTCTCAAAGTATCAATTAGTACAGTGAAGTACTATCCCAATTATGAGCCAGAGATAGAAACACTGAAATGCTCCCTGATTATATTCTGCATGGTGGCATATGCTTGTGTTGAATTGTTGCTCAAATTTGCTGGCTTGCTCTTGAGGTATTGTTGAGGTTTTAATATAACTTGTTAGCAACTTACTGTTTTGTAGAATGTAGGGGAACATCTTCACAGTTCATTGAGACATTGATGCATGGATTTTATGTAAAACGCTATAACCTTGTGGTAGCTGCAGACGGTATGCACAAAAAACCCCCACCTACGGGTAAAAACAATGAAAAGGGAACAAACATGTTAAGATTTTAGGATTTCCATCTGTAAATCTGTATTAGATATGTTGGTGAAAGAAGCTGATAGGTCATACAGTATGTAATGAATCTTTAATATGTGAATATTATATTGAATGTGTTTTGATGCTAGCATTAGGGGGCACCAAAAGTCAGGCATTTTAAAATCCTACTTTTGGCTTTAATTTGCATAATTCCTTTACTTCCATGCATGGCGAGATAATATTATTGAGCACTTTTCAGACGAATTGATTTACTTACCTCTGATTGTTTTCAACAACTGATTGCACCCCCGCAGTCCAGCAAGGTCTCCCGGGGCCCGACAAAGCGACTTGCGAGGAAAGACAGGGGTCGACGAGGACAGGAGAGTGCATCCGGCAACAACCAAAAGGCCAAACTTCACGTGTCATTCTCTGATGCCACTGCTCCGTCCAGCACCTGCAGCTCCACCCGTCACTCTAAGATCACAGGTCCTAATCTCACATTAAGGAGACAGACCCTGTTGTTGGAAGACGGACTGGACTCGACTCCATGCAGCAATAGAGACTCCATCTGCTCGTGGCCAGACCTCAACACAGATGCCCCCGTCTCCGGCTCTAGATCAGTGTTATTACATCAGACTGTAGACAAAACGCCGCCTCCACCTTCACCTCCCCATGGTCAGTCTCATCACATTTGTGTTATTTTTCTTATAAACTGATGTCAGCTGATTGGTCCTCTTCTAACGTCTTGGGAGCTAATATTTACATAGTATTGTTACTGCACTGCTCAAAGAATTTAAGGAACAGTTTGAAAAGACATCAGATCTCAATGGGGAAAAAAAAACGTCAATGGTAACAGGGCCCACCAGAGGCCGTCGAACCCTCAGGCCACCCTCATGAAGTCTGTTTCTGATTGTTTGGTCAGAGACATTCACACCAGTGGCCTGCTGGAGGTCATTCTGTATTGATCTGGCAGTGCTCATCCTGTTCCTCCTTGCAC
>JAVQJF010121652.1:0-19636 GCA_036023855.1 Gadopsis marmoratus
AAAAAAAAAAAAAAAAAAGGAAGAAGGAGAAGAAGAAGAAAAAAAAAACCCCCCCTCAAAACAAAAATCACATACACGCGACCGGAGCTGGAACGAAGTTGGCACCGCAGCGACGGAGGCAGAGCATCAAAGTGCTGCTCGGCGGCAGGACGACACGCGCTGGTTTTTAACAAGACGCATGTATTCGCCTTCAGTCCGAGCGGAGGGCTGCCGGGGGGCTGCCGGGGGGCTGCCGGGGGGCTGCCGGGGCTCCGAGGAGCACAGCGTTACAGCGCTACGGCGTTACGGCGTCACAGCGTTACAGCCGCGCAGAAACTGTTGAGAATCTGTGGGACTCCGCCGCGCGTGTAGCGGGGCTTCCAGATAGCGACATTCCCGAAGTGCGGCGGGGTCGTTCTGCGATCAGTCGCCGCCTTTAACTGCCGGCGGGAAAGTGGTCGAATAATATCGATCGCGCGCGGTCATTACTGAGCGATCATCCGCGGCGTCAGCGAAACGCAGGGCAGCGCGCGGTGCGACGGAAAGTGGCGCTGGAAATGTCCCGTTCTTCCATCCAGGAAGTCGACTAGCGGTCAGGCACGCGTGGATCTCTGGCTGCTGGTCCCGTCCTACCGGACAGGCTGCGTGCGGGAGGGAGAGCCAGCGCGGGGCGGGAGCAGCGGAGGGAGGGTAGGCGGGTTCTCGGATTTGCTGAATGCAAAATGACTCGGAGCGGACCAAGCGGCTGGCTTCTCTCTCCGGCTGGGATGAAGACGACTCCGGAAATCAACGGCTCGCGTCAGGTTGTCAAGTCACCTAGTCCAGAGTGGATCCTGCTGCCTCTTCCCAGTGTTGCATCAAACATGTTGCATCAAACATGATGAAATGCTGTTAAGACTGTCATCTCGCTGAGGCCATTTCAGGATTTACAGAGGAGCGAAGCCTTGTTCAAAAAAAGGGGGGGGGGGGATAGTCTCTCCCTGCTAAAAGCCACTGATTCCAACCCCCATCCTGTCATTTCATCTTTTTGTTGCTTCCTCCCAGGCCCCATTATTAAAATGACCCTCCTGTGGCCGCACAGTGATGTCCCTTTGCCTCCTGCTGGCAGAACTGTGAATGGAATACTTTAGCAGTAATCATCACCTGGAATATCATCGTGTATGAGTGCATACTGATTGGAGAATTATGAATCCACCGGTGACACTCCCTTAGGTAAATGTGTAGTCAGTGGTGTTCTTGCAGAACTATCCAGCTGGACATTTAATTTGAGGAATCTGATTAAATTTCTCATTTAATTACTCAGTTCTCTGCAGGGCCATTGAAGACAGTCACAAGGGCCCTTTGCTTTTAATGTGGGCCATCTGCTTCCTCTCCAAAATGCCTACCTTTTCAAAGCCCCCACAGTGTCGTGGGCATCATCGCACCATCCTCCAGGCTGCACTAGCTCCATACACACTGCAAAACATTACCGTGGTTGACAATACTCCAGAGCTGACTGATCAAGTGCAATTAACCTGAACAGAACTTTCTGAATACTCTCCAGTTATGTTTTCTGTCTTGGTCTGTCAGGTGACGCAACAGGATTGCCCTTTAATTAATCATGTAGACTCCAAAAATCTTTCTGCAACCCCTTACCCTTGTGTGTCGAGGTCACAAAAAACCAATGAAACATCACAAACAATGTAAATGACCAAATGACGTTAATTGCAACTGTAAATACAGTATAAGCCAATGGTGTGTTATACACTTATCAGTATTATATAATGTAAGAATCCTATTTTGACATAATAATATTAACTCAAGCTCCACTTACTAGTTTTCTGTTCAGAGCCTTCAAGCTCATCTTATCAGTCGGAGGGGTTTGCTCAGTTCAATATATGTCATATAGCTGACAGAATTAATTCAGCCACAGAAAATCAATTATGAACATTTCTCAAGTAAAAATGTCAAAACATTCTGTGGCTCCCGCTCCTCATTTGTGAGGATTTGCTGCTGTCCTTTGTCTTATATTGCAGTAATCTGCACATATTTTGGTTTTGGACTGTTGTTCGGATAGAAGAAGCAATTTAGAGATGCCACCGTGTGCTCTGGATGGACAATTTCATGATAAGCTACCATTTTAAAGACCAATCAATCAACTGATCGATTAAATAGGAAAATAATTGACAGATTAATCGATCATTCAAATAATCGGAAGATGCAGCCCGAATTTTATAATTAAAACATTAACATGCAGTGGTCCGATGATTGTCTTTTCTTACTGCTGTCTCAGCAAATTACTGTTCACGTAGTAGCATATGCAACCTCTAAGCCAGGAGCATAGCACACCAAAAGTAATCAGTGTAAATTTAAGCAATAGACAGTGTAAAGTGAAAAGGAAAAAGTAACATTTGTGGTCGTAATGTAAGAAATAAGCCACAAGGCTCCTCAAAGCCAAGGCTCTGAGGTATTTTGAGTCTTCTGTGAAACATTGCATGGAACCTGTTTTGAAATCAATCATGACATGTTCCAGGCTTATAGCTGCAATATCAAGGACGTAAGTGTTCCACAATGTTTTATTTGATTTCCAATAAATAGCATTCAAATAACAATAGGACAATGCAGAGGGGTGACACGTTCTTCATGGTAAGTCTTAACTTGAGAATATTAAAAACACAATGCAAATAAGGGGTCCTTCATCAGATTAGTGGTTGTACTTGCTGGCTAATTTTGTGGTTGTATCTCAGCCCCTGTTGAAATTCAATTTTCTCCTGAACAGCAATACTTATTAGCCTCTCTGCATGCAGTGCACTTGTCCAAAACATGGGAAATAAGGGAACAGCATAATTAATAATACAGCAATGAAGTTGCATTCATGGCCCCCAACCTGGAAGTCTGGCAAATGCACCCAGGTGAAACTGCATTTATTTGGTCAACATCATGCCTTCTCATGCACAGCCACTGTTTCTTGCTTTCTGATAGTTGCAAACACATAAAAGCAATTACGGCCAACATAGTGTAAAATGCCATGTCCTTGAAAAATCCAAAAAGCCCCAAACTACCTTCCACTCTGCAGTATTTCTCTGCACTTTCTAGTAGTTTCATGAGACATTTGTAATGTGTCCTCTGACATTTGACGTTCTAATCTTTTTCACCCTTTGGGAGCTGAGACCCTAAAGGCATCCTAACACTTTCTCTGACAGTTAAATTGTGCTTCAGATTAAAAAAGAAAAGAAAAGCTGCGATATACATGATTCATGTGAGTCCAGCCATGACACCAGCGTTGTCCCACGGGCGTTTCCGTCTTCTTTGCCCTTAAGTGGTTTGAGACTCACACTTGTATTATTTTTTCAAACACGTTTCACATGTTGACAGTTGGTACATAATGTATGACTGTGTGCATCAATTATGTAATGCAATTCAGGCTATGACCATATATAATTTATTTGATTCTCAATCTCTTACATTATTTAATCAAAAGCTATTTTTAACAATATTACTCTTCCCAAATACTTTTATCTGTTGTTGGTCCATCATGTAGTTCTCCAAATTTATGTGTCATGTTTCTATACTTAATTACAAGTGTCTGTCAGCCGGGGCAGGATTTCCTTAAACAGATAGCACTCCAAAACTGAGAAGAGGGGTTCAAAGTAAGCCTCAGGCACTGTAATACTGGGTTGTTTTTTTTTTTTTTTGGGGTTTTCTCTTCTTTAAAAAAAATGTGCTCTAAATCCAAAATGTCAAAGAAGAGGGATGCACTCCAGTTACAAAATGTGATCTGTCTTCATTAATGTACAATTGTCAACTTAATTCATGTGGAAAAATGTTGGTTATGTTATATTTGTATTAGAATTACATTATAACAAATGATGCTTGTACTTTTGACCCTGAGTTGTTTTTGAAGCCAACTTTGGAAGCAGATAATATGCTCAGAGTTTTTCTATGATAAAATCAAATCCATGGCAACTGCTGAGTTTTGATAGAAAAGATTAAAGGACAACTCTGGAGTTTTGCATCTTTTAGCCAATTTACTGGAGTCACAAGTATTTGGGATTGTCAAGGCAACAAGGGAAGGACCCAATGGCAAATGAAGGACTAGAACTGCCACAATCAAAAATGTGACTCAATAAATACATGACTATGTCATTAAATGAACCAAAAATACTAAGTTCTGGTAGGTGGCGCCCAGACCTGGCAACCCTGGGTGCCTTTGGCAGATCTCTACTACACAGAGGAGCCTCACCGCTGCACATTGGCCACAGCACATCGCTGGATGGATAGACATGTTGCCGAGGTCTGCCGCTTTCACAGGGCAGCCAAGTGAGGTGTTGGTGCTGGAAGCTGCTGAGGCGAGAGCGACCAGTTCTGGTGGATGGTGCTAACCTCCAAAACATCCCGGAACCTCCTGTGGTGCCCAGCGGTGCCTCGCTGCAGCAGTAGCAGCAGCAGTCCCAGGAAAAGAGATTTGACAAGGAAGAAAGAAAATGTCCACTGTGCCCTGCAGGATGTTTTGGGACATTTTGGAGGTTAGCGCTGTCCACCGGGCTGCCCTGTGAAAGCAGCGGACCTCTTCAACATGTCTATCCGTCCTGTGTTGCATGTTGCAGAGGTTCCCCACTTTCACAGGGCGGCCCGGTGCAGTGTCCATGCTGGGATCTGCTGAGGCCAAGTGGCCGGTGCAAACCTCCAAAATGTCCCGAAAGGACCTGCGGTGTGCTGTGGCATTTGTCTTTCATCGTTGTAGGATCTCTTTTCATATCCAACACTTGACTCAAAATTTTTAAAATCAAACTAGGCTTCTTGTATAGAATTAAAGTATGTCTGTCTTCTTCAAACCGGAAACATATTGTGCGGTCAATCTTCATGTCTGTCCTCGACTATGGACAAATTTTGTACTCCTTATTGTTCTCTATATCACATCTCTATGTCACCTCATGTTATTAATTTATAATGCACATTTATTGAAGCTTCCAAAATACCTCACATGTCTTATCTCACTTAAAGATAATAACTACAGTACAAGATCCAGTAACTACTTAACCGTAGGCATCCCTTATATACGCACTAATGTTGGCAGGACTGGTTTCAGGTATTATGCACCTTTTAAATGGAATGATCTGCAAACTGCTCTTAAACTGTAATCCTACATTCCCCTTTGTGAATTTAAAGATGTATTGTCTGATGTTTTTTATGATTCTTGTAACTTTTGATTAATTACGTATTTATTTATTTGTGTTGTTTTCTGTTTGCTGATTTTGTGAATGTTTCTTGTTCTCGGGTTTCTCTTGAAAAAGAGAACTTAATCTCAATGAGACTGCTTGATTAAAAAACATATTAAATAAAACAAATATAGGCACACTGACACTGGCAAATCAGAAGTAGCATTGAATCCACAGGATAACAGCAATGGAAAGTGCAGACAGGTGGGTACAGACCCACGTACAGGTTTAAGGGTACAGTTAGTAGGTAGAGGTACAGGGGTCAGGTTTGTAGGTAGAGGTTACAAGATTCAGGTTTCAGAGCCTTGAAACAATCTGGTAGGGAATGAGTGGAAAGGTGAGCAGGTGGATGTGGGAGTCAGGTGACTGGGACAGGTGGAAATGTCTGAGGGCATCTGGTGGACAGGTATAAAATGGCTATGAAGGGGCCTGGGGAAGTGAAAATGTGGCTGCGCGGAGGGACAGAGAGGCAGTATGTGCCAGGGATAGCTGCCAACCATTAATGTGTTTTTGATGCCTTCTTGGCAACCACTGGTTGCATTTAATTTCTTCAGGGTATTGACAGACAACTTAATCCATTACAAAGAACATTACGTTTGACTTTATTTCAGTCAGAGTTATGTTATTGTTGTCTTGTAATGCATGGATTGATTTGAAAAGTCTGCCTGTGTGGTGCATTCATGAGCTGTGGGAAGTCAGCTGCCAAAACAGGATTGCATTCATCATGCTGACAGAAAGGTGTGAAGACAATCTATAAGCAAATATCTAGACATTGCAAAGTAAAATGTGAATTTTGCAAGAGTCAGCTTGGTCTTGGATACTGAATGTGCTCATAATTCCTCTCAGGGATTTAGGTTTTTTTTTGCAATTGTGCATCAAAAAAAAGTTGCCCATGAGAAGAGCAGATGGGAAAATCAGCAGTTCCTTTGGAAACAGGAGGGTTCAACTCCTGAGGGGCAATTTCTATCCCCTGTATTGATTATCAATGATATTTCATTGGTCATCTGTCTCCCTCAGTGTGAAGACTTACACTGGCAGCCCGTGTTAAAACATATAACCCTAAATTCTGTACTTCTATAATGTAAGAGTTAACTGAACCACACACATTTTTACAGTGTAAGCCATTATAAGATCATATAGTTGTTTTATGTGTGCAAATTACTTCATTCTTCAAAGTAATACTGTACTGTCACATTCAGAGAGGCTTGGCATGATGTAATATGTTGGTGCATATGACCTAATTTTGGAGAACGAAGAATCATTTTGTGTAATACGGACATAATGAGAGAAACATGGAATGTTTTAGATTTGGGTGGTCAGTACGGGATAAAGGAGATGTGAGCATTAAAAAGGGTTTGGCAGTGAGAGAAAAAGAGTGTTAGGACTGAATGATTTGAGGCTGTAGTAGTTACTATTTGAAGCCAGTAGAGGGTGTCTGCAAAATTCATGTTGCCATTAATCACTGCGGTTGTTCAAACCACCTAGGACCATCAGTGAAGCTCCTGAAGAATATAATAGATTCATTTGTCACAGAAGGGCAACGAATCCCAGCAAAGGACTTGGGTGGATGATTTAATAGCCAAGAAATCCAGAATATAGAGTCAGAGTGTCAACGTGTTTAATACTGTATATTGAAGCCACAATCATTTACTTGATGTCAGTGTATAGAGGCCTCGCACAGAGTGTTTGTGTAGTTGTCTTCACTGGTAACCACTTTGCAAAGAAGACACCCACAATATATTCAGTATCAAAACAGTCAAAGTGTAAGAAAAACACAGTTTTTTTTCCATTGTCACTTATTTATAAAATCGAGCTCTAAGGCACCAGTTTATTACCTTTGTTTGTGTGTGTTTCCAACGCAGAGCTACCGTTGTTCTGCACACGGCAACTGTTGTCTTCTCCCAACATGGAAGAATATTCTGTGAAAATACTCCATTTATGCCCCTGTGAAGTAAAATATCAATGTTTTGTTTTTCTTTTACAGATAATGTGTACCAGGTTCGGCAAAGCTCAGGGATCAATTTTCATTTCACTTCCAACAACTTGCGCTAATTTGCAAGTCAGAGAGGATTGTTGAAAGTTACCACCATTTATCAAATAATGAAAAAACCCGCTGGAGAAAAACTGAGCGAGGGAATAACAGAATCTTTCTTGAATTGCTTGAGGAATTTGCATACATGCATTCATAGATCATCTTCGGTGGAATCAATTCAAATGCTAACTAGGATGGATACAATATGGTTATACAGGATATTGAGATGCAGAGGAAAATAATATGGCTATGGTTTAACAAACATTTTGTCTTTATACACAGGATGTCATTTCTCACCTTAACTGTTTCTAAATTATTACTGTAACAGTAATACGGTCTGGCAGCTGCATCTTGGTAATCCACCACCATCAGCGCAGGTTTGTGTCACATCATTAAGCCTGGTTCCACTTTCTGTGGGATCTCCACTTTTTCTAAAATATATTAGAAATGGTCTCCTTGTTAAATTACAGGATGCTTTCATGTCCTTGCTTTGATTGAAAAGAGCAATGACAATCCTTAAATTCCCCTCATGTCCAAAGTCATTAAAATTAAGATACCTCTGACTTTCATCAATAATTCAGAAGGTGCCACATTTATCTCCCTTCTGGCACTAGCTGGCGTCTTTTTAGTCACAGAGCGACTGCTTGAGCTGGCAGATGTTTGGACACATGTGCACACAGCTCTGTACAAAATAAGCTGTCAGGGTAATGCGTCCTGATAAAGGAAATCAGCTTGTCAGCATCACAGCAGAAAACTGCATCCTCTGTGTTGTACACCACATCCATAACATGATTTGAGCACGATATACCCCATTAGTGTTTCAGCTGATGGTGTCTTTTGTGTTAGTTAACAACTGCGCACATTAAGCGTGAAGATCCTCAGAGCTTTCTTGTTTAACTTTGTATCATCCACAGCCTCCCACATACATCAGGTATCCCAGGGTCTTCTTGCCAGAACCAATCATTTAAATGAGACTCCACTCACCTCCATAATTACCAATATAAAACACCAAATACAAACCCATCTATGACCTTATAGACAATTTATTCCAAGATGAATTAAACCTACTGAGGTGGCAAGCATTGGCCTGATGCAGAATTTTATTAGAATAAACAAGGACGCGTGTTTGACCTTTCAAGTGAGGTTAGCAGTGATACATATTCCATTTCTCTACATTTATTCTGCCCATTTCCTTCTCGATTGAATAGACTTCAACATGTTCAAAACAGGTGCTTTTACTTTCAGTGGACTTCAATTAACTCCAGGGGACCGAAGGAGGCCTGGAAAGATGACCTGACACACTTTTATTCCTTCTCTTAGGAGGTACTGTTTGATAACGTCAAAAGGTTCTGAGCCATTCCTGTATAGTCAGCTTTTTATAATTTTCATTATATTTTCTCTTACTCCCTTTAATCCCTGCCGTATTCACTTTTTGGACCCATTAATGATGTTCGCTGAACATAATTGTCCCTTTAAATCAATACAGAAAAGAGAAACCATTGAAATACTCTACTATTGTTTTTATTTTATAGTAAACATAATGAACACAACTGATTTTCTGGAACATACCTAACAATGACTATTATACCTAAAAACAGACTATGCAGAAGGAATTTTATCTCTAAATTATTCCGAATTTTGTGAATGTCTACTTTGAAGAAATTATAAGTGCAATTTTTGAGTATCAATGCAAATAAAATCCAAATTATTGTTGGCTCAGTACCTCCTAATAATGTAGCATAACACAGACTAGATTCTACTTATTCTGCTTGCACGTTACTTTACTACCTGTTACCCAGATCAATCAATGAGATCAATGATCAAATTTGTAAAGGAGACCTGGTCAAGATAGCATTCACACAAGATGGGTTAAATGTATTGCCGCTGTTGTAAATGTAGGTTTTTTGGAACATACCTGTAAATCACCATTTAAAATCTTAGTTAAGTAAAGGTGTAATAGTATTAGCATCAGAATATACTTAAAGTACCAAAAGTCAAAGTACTCATTATGCAGAATGGCTGATTCAGATGGTAAAGTTGGGGCTAATTTTCTTGCTTTATATACTGCTGGGTAGCAATTTGGTGGTTGATTTATATTTTCTAATAAAAATCTAAATCTGCAAAGTAACTAGTTACTAAAGCTGTCAAATAAATGTAATGGAGTAAAAAGTACAATACTGGACTCCCAAATGTAGTTGAGTACAAGTTTAAAGTAGCATAAAAGCAACTCACCCAGGAGAGACTGCAAACACAGTGCAGAATTTGGAGTCAATTACACAGTCACAGATGAAAGTGCTATAACATTAATAATATCTGTAAAAGTATGCAACTGTATGCACAACTGATAATGAGATGGGATTTATGTGAAAATGAGGGATGAACATTTTACTAGTCTGCGTTTTTTATTTTAAATCTCAGACGCAAGTGTGACAAATCACTAGCCAGAGTTTGAATCCAGCATAAGAGAAAGCGCCAAATAGCGCTGCTGGGCAGGTGCCTGCAGTTCCATTTGAGCAATGCAATTATGAAAATTAGAGTCATGCAGATGAACAAAAGGATCGCTATTGGGAAATGTGTTGTTGTCCTCTTTTCTTGTCATGAACAGTTTAAAAGAAATATAACAGGACGTTTGTTGGAAACTAAAACTCTGTATTTGTGTGGAACAGGCTTAACCTGAATGTATCATATGTGTCCATGGGTTTATTGACCCAATCAAGTTAAAAGAAAAATAGATCCCGGGCAGTAGCCATGCTTGGCAGTGCTTAGCTCTACAAACAAACCAGCAGCAAGGTCAAACTGCTTACAGCACTTTATTAGTCTGAATTAGGCTTCTTTACTCGTATAATAGAACAATTTATCTTTTTGCTCCCTGTTGCTTTAAATGAAAGAAAACATTTAAAACAATAAATTGCTTTTATACAATGTGTGTATCCATTTGAACATTTAACCCACAGATAGAACACACACTGTGCATCTAATGTCGCAAACTATGCAGAAGGCTATTGTGCTCTAAGTTCAAAAAATAAATCATTCAGTTTTCATATGCCTATGAATATTATTTGTAGAATAATCTGAATTTTGCGAATCGCTACACCAAATACAAACATCGGATCTCATCAGTGAAGTAAGTCATAGACAATTTATTCCAATATGAATTAAACCTGCGGAGGTGGTGAGCGTTGGCCTGATGCAGACTTTTATTAGAATAAACAATGACATATTTTTAACCTTTCAAGTGAGGTTAGCAGTGATACATATTCCATTTCTCTACATTTATTCTACCCGTTTCCTGCTCGATTTATTTAAATTCAACATGTTCAAAACAGGTGCTTTTACTTTCAGTGGACTTCAATTAACTCCAGGGGACCGAAGGAGGCCTGGAAAGGTGACCTGACACACTTTTATTCCTCTGTTGCTCAGTTTAATAACGTCAAAAGGTTCTGAGTCATTCCTGTTGGCTTCATCTCTACATTCATTATATTTTCTTTAACTGCCTTTAATCTTTGTGCAGTATTCACCTTTTGGACCAATTAATGATGTTCGCTATTATCCTTGGACATAATTGTCCCTTTAAATCAATACAGAATTACAAACCTTCATGGAAATACTTCACATACAATTTATCCATGTTATTTATAATAAACATAATAAATAACATAATTGAACATACATAACAATGACTATTATACCTAACAAAGACTTTGAATGGACATGGATATATGAATTTAAGGCATTATAAGTGCTGTGTTTGAGCATCAGTGCCGGTAAATTCTGTATTTAATTGCTGGCTCAGTACTTCCTGATGAGCGCAGCAGCTCGGCTAACACAGTTGAGTTGAATCCCATGGATGTCTTTGGCATGTGAATGAGGATTTCATTTTGAAGTAACAAATAATCCTGGACCTGGGTCTGTTTGTTTTCTGTGTTTTCTTCCTAACACATGCTCATTAGTGAAGCAATCTTTATGTGCTCTCAGTGCAATACGTCACCTGCATTTTGCAGTACATAGGCGAAGGACAGCATGATAAAACCACGCAGTCAAGTGTGACACTGCTGCACATACTATTTCTGTATATAGGAGATCTGATATCACATTGAAATGGAAGGACAAAAATCAATTTCACCATCAGTGCACCCGCACAAGTCTTCTTTGTGTGCCTTTGGATTTCTGTGGTGGTCTGGTTGTACAGTAATAATGAAATCTAATTAATATCTTTATGTGTGACCTTTATGCAAAACATAATTTCACCTCTAAAGTATCATGCGGTGGATTAATAACTCTATGCAAGAGAGTATTTATTATATTTGGAATGTGTTGCATATGTTTTAAATATATAAACAGACAACACATTTAATCATAAAGCTTCTTTTGCCACAATCCTTACAATGCTATTCTCAGAGCGACAATCCAGGCACCTTCATTCGTTTGTTTTGCAGACGAGCTCCATTCAGCCTCCCCACCTGAATCATTGCTGGATTGATGCACGGTGAAGATCATTTTCTGAGCTACTCGTCTGTGTAGTGGCTCACATCCAGCACACGCTTTGTTTTAGGTCCCGGAGAAAACGATGGCTCCAAATCCAAGAGTAGACAAATAGAAGTCTTCCCTACCTGGATGCCAGGATTCTGTCTTGAATCAGATTTAACGACATTATCGAACGCACAGCGTAGACTGAAAATAAATCAAGCTTTATTGTGTGGGGGAGATAGATACATATCCCGTGGGAGAACAGTCAGCTCAAAACATGCACAAGAATTTCAAATTAAAGGAAGTACACTAAAGTGCTGCAGCTCTCAATAGCAAGAAATGAAGCATGTTTCTCTAAATTATGTTGCCCAGATGTCTTGCATTTGTAAACTTAGCTCTCAGAAAGAAATAACCCTCAGCTGAGGTAGAAATATATTTGTGATAAGGAAGGTAGACAACACACATTTTGATCTTGTTTTTAAGTCCCTTTCATAGCAGAATTCATGCATTGAATTTCTTCACCGCACTGCTGCAACAACAATAGTGGCTTACTCTGCAGATATACGATACAGGCCTGCATACAGAGCATAGATTCAATATAAACGTGTGATGGCAGGCCTGACAGCTGAGAAAACAATACACTCCTGACACTCCCCAAGCCTTTGTTTTATCGACCAACTTCCCTCCACAGCCATTGTGGAGTCTATAATAAAAATGCATCAGATGCGGCTCCCTGTCCTCAGCAGAACGTCACTCAGGGGACAGCATGTAGACCTTTATGAGAGCTAATGACCCACGGCTTTTAGAGTCACACAGCCATCAGCATAATTAGGTTCAATGTCTGTGCTCAACTTTTCATTTATGTGTCCTTGAAAGCAAAAGTGGCAAGCGATATTGACAAAGGAACAGCGGGATCTGACTCGGATGTCGGGGTTTATATATTTTCAGGTGACGTTGCCAACATTGGTCCATCCGCCCTGTAAAAAGGATTTCAGTTCCCTTATTCTCTACAATTAAATCTGTAGTAACACTTGACACCCTCCTATTTAGCATATAATGCCTCAATGGTGTGAAAGTTAACTTAGTTCTAAACTTATAACTTAATCACATTTTAATCATCTGTTCATAATCATTTGTTTACTTATTAATATTTTTAATTATGTACTTGTATATTTACTTTAATTAGCTAATAGATCCAGTTTACTCATGTCTCAAAACTTAATCATGAAACTTCACCCAGTTTCATGTTTAAGTCTCTCTCTGTGTGTGTGTGTATGTTGAGCAACGTGACTCTTGTATAAGAGGTCAGGGGGGGTCAGCTATATGGTGAAGGTAGGTCCTTGGGGAAGTGTTTCTGTTCGGCAGACTGTAATTCGAGGATTCTGTATGAGTACGTCCAAACTTATAACACATGTACAATGACCAATGGAAATAAGTTTCTTTGTCTCTAAAACACTATAAAAGCTGTGTTCTGGTATCCTTTCTTGGAGACAGCTAATGATTCCTGACTATCTACCTCCTTTTGTACAATACATTGTAAGCGTATCCTGTGTTTTGTTCAACTTTAAGAGCATAGGCAGCTTCTCCACGACAATGGGCACTTAAATTGTTTAAAATACACAGTAATGTAGATTTAATCACATACTAAGGACATTTTTTTAAGTTTTCAACTTGACCTATTAAGCATCCACAAGCGCGTATAAACAGTTGATTGATTGATATTGATAACACAGTACAACACAGCTGTAATGCTAATTAATGATATGATACACACATGAGCAAACAAAACACATTTAATAATGTGTCATATTAGCGATCCTTCATCAACTGTTTATATATCAGGTATGGATGTTTCAGAGGAGGAGTTATAATTACTTACAAATCCATTATAAACACTTGAGGCATCTTTATATCTGCTTACAGTTACATTATAATGTGATATATTGTATACAGATGCAGGGTTAAAATAGTGTTATAAAAAAAAACTGTGGAAATGACAATTCCTTTGTTTCCATTTAAATTATTGACACTGAATTTGCACAGTGCACAAGCTGTTGCTGTATCACGTTCATAAAAGTTATTTCTTCCCTCTCTGTGATGTGTGTGAAATGTATAGGTAAAACAATGAATTATGGATGTGATCCCTCGTCACTGGTTAAAGCCCCCCAAACGAGATGCATATGTAACAACCTCATATTAATCTGGGAATTGCAAAGTGTCTGGAAATGCAACAATCTGCAACGATTATTGTCTCATGCGTTTATCTTATTTCCCCTCTTCATTTGACATTTCGCTCAAACGGTGTTGTTTTAATAAAAAGCTGTTTCCAAAGGTTTGCAGTGAAGCAGCAAGGTCAAGAAAAGAAAACAACATTATTTGTTATTTAATGTAGTGCTGAACTTTGAAAATGACATTTGTGTTCCATTAAGTGAAAAGCTGTACCTGGGATGAGTTAAGACATTCAGTTTAACTTGCTTTATTGATTTTAGTCGAGTGCAAATTATTCTTATTTTCTTGTTGCTGGAGAATTATCAGCTTGTTCTGCCTCGTTTCAAGATATTGACCCGCGTTTAAAGTGCATTGAAAACAATTAGACCTCTTCCTCTACCAAGGTGTTTTTTTTATTCAAGAAGAATACAGAGCTTTTTTTTTTTTCGTCTGCAAATGAGACCAAACTATTAGGGAGCCACACTTTTGCACTTTTGAATGACATGCAGCAAAAATCAAGACATGTGTTCAAACCCATATGACACCAGTTATTATAATAAATGCTGAGCCACAGCAAAGAAAACACATTTTAGCATGTAAATATAAGCCTCCATCAAATCCATCGAAAACAGACGTACTGTAGCAATCATCCTAGCAGCAACGGATGGGGACTGCTGACTGTATGTACAGTAATTTCTGTTCTATTTCCAAACATCTTCTCATTAGTTTTGAATTGTGAGGATAAATGTTTTTACCACAGTTGAGTTTGTGTTCTCTCCATTCAGCACTGTCAAATTAACTCAGCGAGTCTGTGGGTGGTGACACTTTTTCAACAGTTTGCAGGGAATTCAAAGCTGACAGAAAGTCAAAGTAATGGAGGAAACTGAAAGGAACTCACTTCCCAAACAGTAATGAGAATAATGCTTAGATGGGTGTGTTTTTTAAAATGGCAAATGCTATAAACAGATTTCTGGACAGGCGTGAAACTACAACTGTACATTTGCAACACTTTAGTAGCTCACAGTTCATTTTTCATCTCAGACCTGTATTCTGCCAAGAATCGTCATGGCAATCACAAAACGACGTTGGCTCGAGACAGGAAACGAACCGTGTTAAAATCTGATGTTTTGTTGATGCATCCATCTACCCCTGCCTCCTCCCTATGCGGACTCTAGCGCTCCGCAACGTCACGTGACTTCCTCCATTGATCCCATCATAATCACTACGGCAACTAGAGGGCTTTGTCTTCAGCAAAAGACAACAGGGAGTAGGCTCACTTTCAGTCCAATTTTGTTACACATGAACACTTAATACACCTGGGAATGTGATAATGTCAGTCTAATAATATGAGCTTACTACTTGACCTAACATCCCACAAGTAATGGCCATTAACAGGGGATTTAGTTTAGAAAAATACTCTTAGTAGCTAGAAACACAGATCCAGGCTGTACAGGTTTGTAGCCCTGCTGCCTCCTAATGTTTTGCACTCTATCTTACAGCTGTGTTGTTGTAGTGGAATTTCTTCACTCATCACCTCACACTTTACCCCAGATATCTCATTCCCAGGATGTCTCCCTGCAGCTGAGAGCAAGAATGATGCAAAGGTTATTCGACTTTCGTCTTGCGTGACGTGACATGACTGCACTGAGCCATCTCCTGAAGGAGCAAGAAGGTCAAATGGTACCTTCACATATTACTATCAGTTATAATGTGTAAGCAGCTCCTGCTCATTCTCCTCTTTCTTGCACTAGTTGTAAGAAATTGGGAGTTTGGAAAAGGGTGGCTGTATTTTGAAGCTTTTACAGAAGTGACAACCGATGCTGCCAGGGTCTCGGTAATCACGCTCCCTCCTCCAAATTTGTCATCCAAACCCACACTTTCTTTCTTTTCCAGCACAAATGAGTGCACGCACAGGAAGCACTGCAATCTGCTCTTGCTTCTCAAGCTCCATTTTTGCACTGCGGTGACACCGCGAAATACCTGCGCCTCATCATGGTGCATGGCTATATTAAGGTTGGGAATAAAAAGATATTACAGTGTAGTGCAGGGACGTCATAAATAAATGGGTCATAATGTGTCATTCATTTCATGCTGGCATGTGTTGATCACAGTGAGGCTCAAATCTCCTTAATGAGCAGAGTTAATGCTTGCCAGTCATTGTGACTGCTATCATTGAGTGAGGCTATTACTGTGTCTAATGAAGCTGATTTGGTTTTTAGTGGATTCCACAATATTCTATTCCAAGCTGTTATTCTTTCTATAGATAATTAAACATGTCCTTCATTGCACTGTTTTACATGAAATAATGCTTGTTACATGGGCTCTAGAGAGCTGCAGTCCTCCTGCATGCGTACTGAAGTGCCTGAAAGCTATTCCTGTGTTGACTATCCCCCGGTGAGTGCTGGCAATACTGAAATGCAGAGAATTTGCAACGGAGCCACATTAGATTGATGGTCCCTTCCATGTTTCATTTCCCTGTTGTTTGCCACTAACAGCAAACGCTACATCTCAGTGTAATTTCTATGTGTATGGGTGAAGTTTTTGCAAGTCTAATTCTTTGCCCTTGAATCGAATTACAAAAAGCGGCCACAGCCATACAGCGCATTTGCATGTGGATCATTTAATATTTCACCGCCAAGGCTCGTTAATCTTGCTCTTGTTTCATATACAAATTGTGCATCAATAATGTGTAGGGACTGCAACAAGGAGATATAAATCACAGGGGTAACATTTTCAATTAATCACACATCCAATTTTTTTAATCAACAGGAGAAATGGAAAAATTAACAGCGGATGCATCCTGGTTTGGGCTGCTCCTGCTTAAGGCAAACCACACAGTGGAATTCTGTGGCAGGTTGGTTCAAACGGCAGACACAAACACTTTCATTTGTTATTCTCTGCTTTAGATAATCACACACTGTACAAAGATGACAGTAACATAACAGCAGCCTTACATTTAGACCCTTTAGCCAGCCAATTTAGCACCACACAACACCCACAGCTTAATTAGCCCTGTCAGTATCATCTGCAATTCTCAATGTTTTCACAGCATCTTTTTGATGCTTGGCTGAAAGACACATTTTCTCTCTAAATTAGCAGGCTACCAGTCTATTCATTCCTATATCTTGGGAGTGTTTTCTCACTTTAGCGGGCAGTTAGCTGTGATCTGAAGGCCTACATTAAAGCCTATTCTGTGACTGCACAACTGTGACACGTGCGACTCACTAATTGTGGTGATGATTAATGAGCAAGGTCACATGATTTCTTTCATTAAGAATGATCCTGTGGAAATTATTTTTGAACCAAAGTGTTTCAAGCTTTTCCTCATCATGATAATCAACATATTAATCTCTTTGGATCAAGACTCATCAGAGAGGGCATACTTATTCCTTTGATCTGGAAATCTTACAGGATTATTTCAGTGTTTTTACAACTTTTATTTTTGTAGTTTGGGCCCTGATTTCGGTTGGTTATGATAGCACGTGGACTTGTCAAGTTACTTGCTCAGGTCAACAGGTGGTTGAGTGGTCAGACCATCATACAGGTTTTTAAATAAACCTCCCGCTCGGTAAAATGAATTACGATGAGTAAGTGAAGACCAATGGTAAAAATATTACCCAAACTGTCTGTTGTAAACATCCGTTTCAATTTTTATCTCCAATGCTTGACCGTAGTTGTGCACACAAACCCTTTCCTGGCGTGGACTGTTAGCTAAATTTCTGGTACTCGTTATAGGCAGATACCATGAATTGGAATTGGTGTCAGGGGAGAAAAAGTCGTGTATCGCTAGTTGGGCAAAGGCAAACAAGTAGCCTTCAATGAATTGAGTCGTGGCGCCCGCCTCTCTGCAGGTTTGAGTGTGTAAGTTAGGCGATGGACTGTTTCATGCTATGCTTTCAGTGATATTGCCACATTCCTAGATGTCTGCAATTAACCTGGTGAGCTGTTATTGTAACCGATATAAATGATGTCCAGAATTTGAAAGTAAGACCCAAGTTGTAACAAACCTGATTTTTATTTTCTCTTTTAACCTCTCATATACAGTATGTAGACTCATTGGGTTTCTCATTTTCTCTTACTGTGAACCTTGTCAACTGGGCTATGTAAAGAACCAGATGTAAGAGAGGAGATGCATTTCTAAACAAATACCCACTAAAGTGAATGCTAAGCTGTTCTTATACGTTGTTTCCTTTGGGTTTTATTAAGAAAGTGATGTTAAATATTGATGAAAAACACACTTGTATCGTTAGTCTTTATGTGCCCAGGTAAATCCTCTATAATCTCTCCAGTTTTATGGCTGCCTACCTGTTCCTTTGTACATGCAGTGGCGGATTTGTTTCAGTATTTATTTGTTATATGCTAATAATGTATTGCATTTTCCTCTGCATTTGATTATGCACACTGGAAACATTCCCAGGCTCATTAGCTGGTTGAGATAAATCTACCCCACCATGTTTTGGTATTAATGTGATTCTCAATTGCTTTATCTCACATCAAAGCTGAGGAATTGGCCTGATGATAAAAGGTTTCTCCGAGGAAACTTATTCTATTGACTTTTAAAAAGATAAGCGTCTCTCTGGAAAATTAAACAAGATTATTAAACATTAATGAGTTTATTGTTTGCACCAACAATAGCGATGAGGTTAAGGTTCATGTCCACTGACTGAATATAACAAACAGGCCAACAGGCCAAAAGTTAGATAACGTTCTCATTATCACACTGAAAACTGCGATAAATGAAAAGTTGAAAATGAAAGTTGGACCACTTCACAAAGGTTTTGAAATACTTGACATATGTCTCTCTGGAAAATTGGAACTGCGCCAAAATAAGTATAAACTTATTCACATAAATTAAAAAAAAACAGACTTCTAGTTGCTTCTGTTTGCCAGATCACATTACACATGATACATTAGAAGCAGATGCACCCATACTTTCATATAAGCTTAGACCTCCTCATTAGAACCGATGCTGCACAGTTACTGTCAAACGTTACATCAACATCAACAGATTCATATTCTGAAAAGGTATTTCCTAAAACAAGGTATCTCTGACAAGGCTACTGTTGCATAATCCTGCTACAGCTAGATTAAATGCCTAAACAGAATGAAAAAAAATCAAAGCAAAACAACAACAACATGAACAACCAAAACAGATCAAAACAAATGACTTGAGATACGGTCATTGCAGACTGAAGTCTCTGGCGTTGTCAGTGGTGATAGTTTACTAATGTTTTCTTACCATAACCTGGCACATTGTAAACCTTTTTTAATTACAAAAGTAAATGCAGCTGACTGAACGTTTCCTTAACAGAAAGCTGTAATTCCTGCATATACTTGATATGGTGGCTGTCTAATCTAAATGGTCATTTATCTGCTTGCATGCCATCGTTGCTAAAGGAATAGCTGGATATTTTGGGAAATACGCTTATTCGCTTTGGCGGATAGATAGATGACATTTATGTGGTGGACCATTTCTTGGCCAGGACTGCAGGAAAGGAATAGTTCAGCACAGAAACACTCCGCGAAGAGGAGCGTCATTTTTACACTTTGGCTGTTAAACAAATTCAATTCAATTCAATTCAATTTTATTTATATAGCGCTGTATCATAACAGAGTGCGCTAGGCGACAATGACAAGGAAAAACTGCCTTTTAACAGGCAGAAACCTCAAGCAGAACCAGGCTCTGGGTGGGCTTCATCTGCCTCGACCGGTCGGGTAGAGAGAGAAAAAAAAGAGGGGGGTGGGGTAGAGT